>JAULKQ010010100.1:0-44533 GCA_032356285.1 Smithsoniella earleae | reverse complement strand
TGGTGGTCGTGCACAGTGGAGTGAGCAAGTGACCTAGCTCGTCTGGACATACAGCAAGGAACATCAACTGTCAAGGGTTAACAGCATTCGTTAATCACAATCGCTTGGCTCTTGAGTTGTGCACATGTAGCGCATGACTGCCATTTCCATTCAAGTCGCTATGACCTCGAAGTGTGGGATTCCGAGTCGTAGCGCCATCGCCCACATATTTACAAGTAGAACTAGCACGAGGAGACTACAATTTCAAATTGAGTTACATTATACGCAAAGTGCGCGTAAATTCAGCGACATTAGTTGCGCACTTGTTCACACGCCTTTCTCTCAGCTACGAGTTCAACAACGAAATGTCGGCCTACAGGCGGGTCTGAGCTCATATACAGAATACAAAGCGCATTCAACGAGTTAGAATTATGCGCTGAATAGGAAAAGCGCGTTTCTGTGCGCGGACTAGGTCATGGGATTCAAATGTACGACTGATGATTTGATGGCATATTCAGCTTTGACGGCTTCTGTAAAGTTAACCAGGCTTTTCCTATGACTTCTACAGATGCGAATTAGGGCAGGACCATCCTTTTGTAAGTGATGTCTTTTGACGTAGACCTTGTTAGGAAAAGCCTGGCCAAAAGGGTTCCGGAACCCATTTGAACCCTACGTAAATAGATAAAGCTGTATACAGGGAGGTGCCCTGCCGGCTAATGAAGCCCTCTTCCTCTTTGTAACCGCTGAGAGGTTCCAGAATGCTGAAGGGGTTTGGTGGAAAAATCGACTTGCTGGCTTACTTGACATATATATATTCATATAAATACATACATATTTTTCTAGCTATCTCATGCCTTACGTACCTTCGAATCATAGGAATTCATCCACTCGTTGTGGTTAAAGATCTTGCGCTACAGCACATGATAAATACTGAATTCATTACATACCGTATCGGATGCTGATGCGATGCACCTATATATACTTCTTCTGGAGACAATTAGAATTGAAAAGAGTCCAATTAGTGGTAATAATCTGGAGACATGGCACGCAGGGTGGCTGGCTGGGATGTCGTCATATAGCAGGCGAAGTCACAAACAAAAATGGAATTTCCAAGGGCTGAACCTACGCACTACAGCCCCGACCGGCTCAGCTGAGTTCAGGCGGCGTTCACTTTGTATTCCGACGCGTTGCGCTGTGTGAGAGTGCAGTCTCCTTATGGAGGGGGACACAGAGTATCGGTATTAGCGAATCCATAATCCAGAGGTGATGCACGCTTGAGAAAATTTAGGTCAACTACACGGCGAATATGAATGGAAAGCTGTAATTGTACAGTAAACAATAGCGACATAGAAATGTGTAGGACTTGGAATGTGTAGGACTTGGAATGTGTAGGACATCTGTTGAGTATCACGACAGGTATAAACTTCTTATATGGTTTGAGCAGCAAATTCGTTCAGTACTGTAGAGCATGCACCTGATAATGTGACGGTGCCTAGATTCTTGTGCGCTAGTTTTTGCAAGGCTTTCCCCTCTTCGTTCTTGTTTAACCTACCTACCAGAAGCAATACACGTGACCAGCAGCACATGCTTATCTGTTAAATTTCAAAAATCGTACAACAGTAGCACGTAAAGACATTAGTATGTTCTTTATATGCAGTAAATGTGTGGTATAGCGGCGGAATCGATCGAGACGGACATGTATTGAAGTCGCTGGATGAAGGATACGCTCGTCACTTGGACCCAAAGCCTGCTACGAGTGAAGTAGTACTTTAAAGCGTGACGTGGTTCCTGGGTTTCTCTGGTTATTCTGTCTTTTTTCTGTTTCTCGCAAACATCAGTAGGTTCTCTTACCCACCTGTGAGCACAGAAAGAAGCACAGAAGGCAGAAAACAGCTTCAGGAGAGCGATAAGGCGCCTGATTACCGTTGGAATCCAGCATGCAAATCTAAAGACAGAGGAATTTACTGTTTATGTGTAAATAAACCGACAGGAGCCTTGCACCCCAGCTGCAACGGTGAAACCGTATCTCCACACGCAACTGGTGGGACTCAGAAACGCCCGTCATGAAAAATATACAGTTCGGGGACAAATCGTGATCATTTAGAGGCATTTAGTCATAGTTTGGCTAAGATTAGGGTAGTCAACTCACGAACATCTGTTGCAGCATTTATGGCAATGCAAGGATGCTCAGCCTCTTACGGTTAGAGATGTAGATTAATTCTTCGTATATGTGATGCGTTTCGCTTCATTTCACATTCAAGGACATTCTATAATACATGGAAAGTGAAGGAATTGAGACACCGCCACGTAAAAAGGAAACGCATAGTTCTTCAGGAAACATAGATAACTACCCCAGTATTGCACAATCTACAACACGGAAGAATATACTTGCTACCTGAGCATATCTGGACTGTGGAACAGCCAGATGCCTTAGATCCATGGCAAGGCTCTCAGTGACAAGTCTGTCGGGATCTTATGGTACTTTAGAAGCAATTTGAACCCCAAGTACCAGTGATTACAAACAAGAGTTTGTGGAAAAAGTTTGTGAGTAGCATCTAGAGTTATCTTCTTCTTCAAGCCAATACACACACTTGCAGATGACAGTAACCAAATTATCGAGAATGAGTCAATGATCAAATATAGAGATGCAAGCTGTTCAAAGATTGTTACGCTTGAGAAGTTTGGTGGTTTGCAATAATAGCTCCTGCTCTGTAGCAAGACGCGAGTGGCCACCTCATGCAGGCCTAGAATAAACTCACCAAGCATACTATGTACATAAATCTTTCTGACCAGGATTGAGCAATATTGTGACACTTCTCTGCAATTCTGTCAGTGTTTTGAGGCTCAAGCTCTTTGAATGAAAAAAGATATTCAATCTTTTCGACTTGTGTTGATTGCGAGAGTGAAGTAACTTGCGTAGCAGTAGCCTAATCTTAGTGGGGTTTACTCTGTGTGTTGGACAGGTACTCCACAACAAATTGTTTTCAATGAATGTGAAGTGATCGATTGATGAGAAGATGAATTCTCACAACCTGTTCAATGATGCTTGGTGTACAACGGGTGACGACTTGGCCTGTCACTAAAAAGGTCAATTCACATATCAAATGTGCGACATGTAGTTACACCTCACTGATGATCTTTACACTAGTTTGGTGTCATCAAAAGTTATGTTGTAGGAGCGCTTCTGCCACGTTGGAACAAGGTTATACAATCCTGGGCCTGGAGCTTTTGCTTTATAGACTGGCATTCGAGTGTTAGAGGCTCCAAATGCTGCCATTTGCCTTGACACTGGCTTCAGTGCATCTGACAAGTGCTTCCACTCGTAAGTTCCAGGAGCCGGTGCCCTATTACGTTCGCTCTCGAAGCGGGTGGAACCTCCGAATCCAGGAAGAGCTTTGTAATTGCCGTGCTTGCTCTGTGATGCCCATTTCGTTGAAACATTGTATGAACCTGGTCCAAGCTTTTTTGGATCTCCTGCAGTACTGAGCAGGGTGACAAACAAACTCTAGGGTTGGACAATCAGCATAAAGGACACGAATCAGCGCACCAAGAACTTCATCCTCTGTCACAAACTCACTGATCTTTGGGTCAGTGGGTGGCTTTGGTTGTGGCATGCGCTGAGTTTGGCTTGCAAAATTGCTGCTGGGGTGGGAGCCGTGAGGAGGTAGGTCAAACCTAGGTAGCACAGGATCGTATGTATGTGGACCCGGCAATTCTGAGGCATCAAGGACACCTTCAGCTCTCTTTCCTTGTTCACCAAAACGAAGAGCTGATGATTGAAAGGTTGTGTTTCGGCATGTTACCCGTTTAGTGACATTACTGAACAGAGAATGTTCGTCTCCTTTGTCATACTGGCCTGGCCCAGGCTTCTTTTCATTGGTCGTCTTAAACTTAGCCTGCATGTTCTTTAGGTTTTCGTATAGTGCTTGGAATACGAAGCAGGGTGTTACAGTAGACCTTCAATTTGGTTCCAAGTATTTGACGAAAGGTGGATGAATGTAGAGCACAAGCAAGAGCCCTTGGAGGTGGATCTCACAATTGCAAAACTGATTGTACAACGGAACCTCACCTGGGTGGAGTTGAATGCAGAGTAGGCAGGATCTGCCATTGCAGGTTTTCTAAAAGTATCAGAGCCGTTGTACGTTCCTGGGCCAGGGTTATACCAAAAAGATGGTGCCGATTTCAGCTTTGTGGGGTCTACTTCACTGGGGCGGCGTGCAGTAGAGCTGAAGAACTGCTGATGTTTTGGTACGGGTTTCGGCGCTCGAATTGAGTCTTTCCCCTTGATGACATAATCTCCTGGGCCAGGAGGAGGAGGTACGAAGCTATCCCTTGATTGTGTCATTCGCAAGGCTGTGCTTGCAAAGCTACTTGTCTTATTCAGATTAACAACTGGCCCAGGCGGCCCACGAGTGAAACCTGTCTGCACCTGCCAGTTGGCAGTACTATACTCTCCTGGCCCCGGCACCTACATGGCTGCAGTACTGGAATTGTGACTTGCCCACTTTCTAATCACGCCCTACCACCACCTTCACCGAGTCCAACAAGCATACAGCACTATGAAGATCAGAACTTGATACCAAGTGTGGTATCTCTTGTGAATCACACGATAATGCTCACCTGTTGCTCATTCTAAGGCCAGTAACTCGTTTGTGTAAGATAACTCAGAGGTTTAATTGTGTTGACCGTGCTAAGAATACCTGAGATTACTTGGATCCAGAAGTAAACCTGAGTAGCTGCATGATTATTTCACCTCATCACATGTATTTATATACCATTAGAATGAAGGTGTTATAGGCCTATGGGTTATACTGTTTGAGATCTCAATACTGGTTTGGATGGGTTGGTTTCATAGACTGATCTTGTAGGGGGAGTAGTACATGTGGCTGCAGTAGTGGACAAGTCTGCCTCCATGCTTTGCTTTTTGCCCAGCCAGCAGCAGTTCCGCATTTCATGATTTTTAGCTTGTCAGGTGAATAATCTTGTGGCCCAGGTCTGTCTCCAATATCACCTGTGTGGCCTACAACCGGTGGCGGCTGCATCACGAGCTTCCCGGACTCATTTTCTTCGTAGCCAAACACCTGAGTCCTCGCAGGGACAGATGGTGCAGTGATTTGACGTTGTAGTACAATGCGGGAAGTAGGGGAGTCTTGCTTTTTCCTGCATCAATTTGCAAGGCATGTCTAGATACAGGTGAACTAGAATGGTACATGAAAGGACAAAGCAGCCACCTATCACAGTTACCCGTATCTTCATTGAACTTTGATTTCGTGAGGTAGTGCCCTGGCCCAGGTGTCAGAGTTGGTGTTGTCTTGGTTTTACCAAGCCTAGGGCCGGTGCTTGAAAAGGGGACATCCAAACTAGACGGATACAAAGTACGCCCTTCGTCATAGCAATACTTTCCGGGACCCGGTGATGCATTCCCCTTCTCATGAAACTTGCGTATGGCTGTGCACAGAAATGGGGCATATCCGTGTTCAATGACCCTTGTGCTCGGAGTATATGATCCTGGCCCCACCTGAAGTCGAGTTCATGGTTGAAGAAGCGAGACGCCCTTTCACGCTTTCTATCAGGTGCCTGTTGTTGCACACATGTGAAAGCGTCTGTTCACGAGTGCGCGTGTTCCTGTGGTTGCTTCTCGACGTGAAGGCCATAACCAAGGCTCATTGTAAAACACAAAGATATGTTAAAATTTGCATTGTCCTTCTCGGCTGGTAACTTGGAATATTAGAGTCAGTTCCCTGCTCTTCCAGTACACAGCAACACGCTCAAGAGTGCGAGACAAGAGAGCATTAACATTAAAGCCGCATTTGTAGAATACTCGGGCAGCAGAAATTTGAGCCAAGCCCCTGTTACGACAGACAATTTTATTCGCCGGGTGCAGTGACTTGAACGTCATCAAGGTTCAGAAAGCAATAGGCATACTCCATATGTTGCACCAAAAACTCTTACCTCAACAACTTTGTCGTCCCGTAAACAACTTTGAGAAGCGGCAAACACGTTACCGTCGTTTACAAGTCCCGTTTACAGATTTTGAGAGGCCATTCTACCGCTTACAATGCAACAAAAAAAAAATCCAAAATACGAGGTGTAAAAAACAAAATTGCTCCTTAAAAAAGAAAGCCGATTACTTGGGCGAATGAAGCCAAACAGTGCAGATTACCGCGAATCTCACGCTTTTGGGACGCCAGGTACGGATCCTTGTTTTTTGTAAATAATCATACTTCGTCGTACTGAGCTATCCGAATATTTGATGCAAGTTTTGACCTTGGTGTTATACTCAGCTGAGGCATAATTTCTTAAGCAAACAGTGCTAGTGCCCAGGCCTTGTACACAGCCATGACTTTTGCAACAAATGCTTCTATGTGAAAGATTGCCTTGGAACCCTCTTGCAGCCGATGTTCATAGAACGCCGCCCATTTCACAACCTGCAAACCAGTGTGATCTCTAGAGGACACAAATCTTGTATGTTTTGGCATCTGGGGCGGAAGTATCCGTACTTGGTGTTTGATCTCATCATCAAGCTTCTTAAGCAACTCTAAAGTCAATTGTCTCATGATTAACTCCGGGGGTACAACATTTACAAGAAGTTCATAAATCTTTCCTCTTACTTCTAGCAACTTTTTGGGCGTTTGCTCTGACATAATATCATTGGCAATCTCCTGTAGACATAGCTTTGTTGAGTATGGTAGGCAGGTTGACAGGTTCATTTGCAAGATCACTTAGCAAGTAACACTGAGCTGTACCATGATGTACAGCTCCCAGTCTGCTAGCCGAGGTTGTTGGGACTCTGTAAAAGGGAATTGCTGTACACGGCATGTTTCCAGACAGAGTAATGCTTTTCGGACATCTCTACCAGATGCAGCTACGATTCTTGCAGCTAATTGTTCAGGTAAGGATAGTTCCTCAGCCCGGGATACTTTCATGAGGACATCCATCAGTGCAGCCTCAGACGGTGCTGGCACCCTAATACACAGACATCTACTCCTTACTGGCTCCAGTACCTGTACTTGTTGAATGTAACAAAAGGTAAACGTTCAAGGGTTACAATTTTAAAGGTACAACGTGTGTACCTTGGACACAGTGTTGCAAAGCATCACTATTCTGCAAGAGCTTGAGAACTTCTCCATTGTCCGACGCAGGGAATGCTGGGCATCTTTCGTGAGATTATCAACTTCATGAAGAACTAGAACTTTAACCTTACGTTTTGCTTCGACAGAGCGGTTTCTCGCCATGTCTTTGATAATCTCCTGAATGACATACCTGCAAGGTGCAAAGAAGTGGCGAGATATTGGCAAGTTCTTCACTCATGCAGGCACAACCATACCTATCATTGTTACCCACATCGCTTGGATTCATTTCAACGTGATAGTTGCTGCTTAGGGTCATCAATTCTATCTCTAGCTTTCTTGTGGGTAATTCTATTTTCCATGGTTTTGTTTCAACCTTGACCTTTGTGGCTCCGGTACCATAAAATTCCCTCAGCAAACCTTTCATGAGGGTTTTTTTCCCTGATCCGGGTGGCCCATAGAATAAAATGTGTGGGAAATCTCCTGCAATGCCACGCCTGGTCTGCTTGACCGTTGTGCGAATCAGATGTTGGGTGGGTTCATTCACTACCTTTCTCTAGCAGCTTCTGCAGAGTCTCCGCATGGTTTTGGTTTAGTACGAACTCAGAGAATGTCTGTGGCCGGTACTTATCTACCCACAACATAGCCTCGCTCGCTTTTGACTTCGCCAGAAACAGTCACAAAAAGAAGGAAAAACTGTGTACGCGACGATGACGTGGCACAATTCAATCAATCTCCTGAATGACAAATATCTAGCTATCCGGGGATGAAGGGACGGTAGCAATAGTGCAACACTTTGACGACAGCACACAGTGTTGAACGTTATCAAACACTCAAGATGCCAAACTGGAACACAAGATCTTCTTGAAAGAAACCAATAATGCACAGCTGATCAGGCCAGAGTTACTTCCCCATTTCGAAAGATAACCCTGTTCTTTCACTCGTAGTTTTTGAATTCAGGCATGCAAGATGCAATTAGAAGCCTCGCCAATTCTAGCTTTCATAGTGATCCCGGAAAACAAATGATTCAGAACTAAACAACGTTGACAGTAATCCCGGGTTCAAGAAAACGTTTATCTGCATAGCGCTTGTTCAAAGTCTCGCTAGTTAACCTGCCCCGCGCATGAACAATATCAATGGATCCATGCTCTTGACCTCAATTATTCAAATAGTCTTAGAAAACTCATCATGATCAAGTGCAACATCGTATCTCGTGCTATATGAGCACCATTTCAAGAAGTGCCTGCAACATGTTCAAGCGAGCGGTTAAGTGCAGAGCGATGCACCAAGGAGGCGATGGCGTGATTCCCGTGAGCTGCTCAAATTTTATGTTCAATGGGCCTATGCTTAGAATCAGAGAGGTTGAAAATTGCATTGCACGTCTTAGGTATCTGATAATGCAATACATTTGGGGCACTGCGAGCAGCACAATGCTGAGTTGACGAGTTTATATTCGCAGGTTTCTCGTCGCGTTTTGCAAACCGACGAGCCTTGCATCGTGAAAATGAAGCAGATGATGACGGGCATTGAAGGCGTAACTTCGTTAGCCCAGGGTGTAGTTTACTGGGCACCACCTGAGAATGCGGTACAGACCGCTACAAAAAGTTGTGACACCGTTGCGGCACATTCATATGGACCTGCAAAAGGAAATGACGCCCTTGTAGATGCGCTTCAATCTAAAGTCCGTCACGAGAACGGTCTGGACGCGGTGAGTACTCTTCTTACCACTTGCATGTTGGAAATAGTAACCCAAGGCTAGAATTACAAGCCATTACTGCACGGAATAACGAGTTCTATGGAACTCGCAATTCTACTTCTGAAAGATGTGTCGAATAAATGGAGTGTTTCGTCACGCTAGAGTGATGCAGGTCGATATTATGGTGACTGCTGGAGCGAATCAGGCTTTTGTAAACGTGGTTCTAACACTTGTGGATGCAGAAGATAAGGTGGTGCTGTTCAAGCCGTACTATTTTAACCACTTAATGGCTCTACAGATGACAGGCGGTGTTGAGAACACCATATTCGGCCCAGCTGGATCTGGGCTGAAGCCAGACTTAGATTGGTTGGAAGAAGAGCTGCAGTCGGACACACCACCTAAGATGGTAGTAATCGTGAACCCCTGTAACCCTGCAGGTTGATTCACGTCCTTCCCGTGTGTTTTTCATTTTTCTAGAGCGAACATCAGAGTGACAGCCTTGTGTCGAGTGTAGAATTACCATGCACGGTATGCCTTTGGTTTGTTGTCAGGTTTTTTTTCCCTGGGTTGTTTTACCTTTGTTTGCCTGTCAGATTATTAAAGGGTAGGGCAAGGTTGCAGGCTTTGTTCTTTCCAAGGAGGATCTGAATCGAGCCGCAGACATGACCAGAGCAGCAGGATGCTGGCTTATTCTGGACAATACATATGAGCATTTCACATACAACGGAGTCAAGCACGAATGCATCTCTGGGCAGAACGTCATCAACATATTTTCTTTCTCAAAAGCTTATGGTATGATGGGGTGGCGTGTTGGGTATCTTGCCTACCCTGATGCGTCACTCCATCCAACTCTCGGTTCGGAAATACTCAAAGTTCAGGTTTGTTACCCTAGAGCAGGTTTCTTGAAGAAGAAAATTTTTCAGATTGACTGTATTTTAAGTTATGACCATGCAGCAGTTCATGCTCGTTAGTGATGGAGTACAAGGGATTCCCAAGCCTACACCAAGGAACTGAGATCTTGCATTATATCACAGTGACGACAACACTCAGAAGAATTCAGAAACTTAGCTCTTCGTCATTTTACTACCCTTGGATCACTTCTTGACTATGACACATCCCTCGCCATACCTGCAAATAGCACCCCGTCAGCTTTGCCTGTGAAGCCATTGCACATGTTGAAGGGATACATTCACACTTAGCTATATTATGACGTGGTGTTGACAGGACCCACGGCTCAGGCTAGGCCCCAATTGCAAATCGTGCAGATATGCTAGTTGTCAAGTACATGGATATCATTTACCCCACCAGCATTGCCCATTCAGCAGTATCTGTGCCAATCCCTTGTAGCTGTTAAACAAAATGTACTGTGTGCTACACCAGAGGGGATTGCAATGCCATCCAGGATAGTGTTGTAAATGGCCACTACTGGTTTCAGCTTGTGATCCTGAGCCAGTGCCAGTGAAAAAGTGTTGTTCTACTCTTCCAGTACCCTCTTGTAGCATGCAACATGATTGCACAGTGAGTGATGGGCGTGCTTGTTGGTCTGCTATCTTGTTGAAAGTGGCATACCTCTAGTGGTTGCGTAGGTTACTTATGATTGTGTGGAAGATTATCAACTTGCATGTGATCTGATTGCCCTGTTTGATAACTGCATTCACTTCTTCCTATCTATCTGAACAGCTTGATTATTGGCTAGATATGTGTGAGATTGCATATGCGGATAGTGAGCAAATGCTTTGAAATCTTCATGGCACTCAGTACAAGGTTGCCCTAGTTATGGTCGATCAAGGATGCTGAGAGATTGCAATACTGGGAGCTTGTGAACATGAATTGTATGCTCCAACTTGGGTGTAAGATGTATTTTGTCATTCAGGATACGATACCTATCTGCCCGACACAGAATTCCCAGCTACTTGCGCTGGAGGCACTGAAGGAGGGTCGCAATTGGGTTACTGAACGCATAGAGACACTTCACGGTGCGGGATCTCCATGTTCAATGTCGGATTAAAATATGGCCAAAAGCGCTGAACTGCACATTTGACGACCACAAAGTACCTGCTCAGTCTGCTAATGTCTGCTTAGTGCTGCAACTGACTGACTCCTTTGTGTAGAAAATCGCCAACTTGCACTAGAAGCATTGACATCAATTCTAGGTGAGGACAGTGTACCAGCCCAAGATGGAGCGATTTACTTCTTTGCACGCTTGCCAGATGGTTTAAACGATGAAGAAGTGGTGGAGAGATTAGTCAAGCAGTTTAAGGTGACAACCATACCGGGTACCCCATGTGGTATGCCTGGCTATATTAGGGTTGCATATGCTAACGTGTCTGTAGATGATTGTCGAGTGGCTTGTGAACGGCTTCGAAGTGGATTACAAACAATTTTGCAAGAACATTGCGCTGTTGGTTAGTGTCAGTCAAAGTAAGTCACTTCTTTTTGGTCTTGCTCTGTCTTGGTACTTCGAACAAGAAGAATGTCTGCTTAGTACAGTGTGAATTTGGTTGCTTCTCAACCCAGTCCTTTTGTGAAGATGAGCCCACATCTCCCAAAGTGACATCAGATTCTTGGTGTTCCTGCTTATCAAAGTTGAATCACACTTGATTGTAATCGCTTTATTGGAAATAACGAACACTTCACTCGGCATCTTCAATGCACCTACAAGACGGAAGAATTAAGCTACAAGAACGCACCTCAGGTAACCAACAGTACAAATTGCCAGAGCTTCCCGTGAGGATGATTTCTCGTGTTGGATGGGGCGTGTTGACCGTATTTATGAGTTGCAAGTTAGGGTCAACCATGCAATGTTTGATGGCTCCTGCAAGTAGTAGGTTGCAGTATACCATCCACAGTTCTACTGTATTTCTAACAGGTGTCAAACTATCGAGTGTCCCTTGAAATCTGAAAACAAGCTGAGCTGACCTGTTCCCACGTCTAAAACATCAACAGGATGCGTCTTGACACCGTCGTGCTCCTGTGATATGTATCTGCACGTGCGCGAGAGGCTTCACGGTGCAGAGAGATGACACGTAAACATGTAATTCACTAATGGAGTTACCTTCCAATAACTACAGTTCTCTCGAGCGGATCTTTGGGGTCCCAGACCGCTCGAAATGGTGTCAAATACCGGTTAAAATCGTGGCTGTGCACAATTTCGCGATCTGGGTTCGAATCAGACACCGTTATGTTGTCCCATACGCGCAACCTGCAGCCGCAAACCGTAGCTCATCAATCCCCTCCAGCTCCAGCGATTTTCGTGACTAGGCGCTGTAAACTTCATACCTTAACCGAAAATTGTTTGAGAATGCGGGCGATAGCACGGTGGAAACTACGATACCATGTTGGAGAAGTGCGCCAAACCCTTTCGGATTTAATTTTCTGAGATCTCACGTTGTTGGTTACATACGCAGATATTCAAAAAAGGTTTGCTGTGAATGGTAGCTTGCATAAGCTTGATGCATCCATGGGTTGTAGAGTTGAAGATTTGCCAGGAGTAGAGAGCACAGGAGAGGGCGTGCCTGTTGTCAGCACAAGTGGTGATCATGCGTTGCCCAGTCCGACTGCTGAAGGCAGCAGAGCTGATTGCACGAGGATGTTCTGAGGACCATAAGCTATCACACATCCCTGGTCTGCAGCAAAAGTTAGCTGTGAGGGGTTGACATGGGCTAACATCAGCGCAACTTGGCACAGACCACAGCTACACTGAGCATCACACCTCTTGGAGTCTGGTTTCAACATGCGGACGTCGTACAGTTTAGCAAAGTGATCGTTACCCGCAGTGGCCATGAGGTTTGAGGCACGCGGATGGAAATCTATGCTTGTTACCTTTCCTGTGCGGTGGATGCCACGTGCAAACTCTATATTCTTACTCCGAATATCAAGGCACCGGATCTTGCCCCTGTTGTCACCACACCACGCAACATTTGCCTCACCAGGTTGGACTCCCAGTGAGCTCAGCATATTCCACGTTTTTTCATTGGAAACTCCTTGAATCCACCCGTCTGGATTCAAGTTAGCAATCACAGAATGCACCCCTACAGACACACTCACCACAGCTGCTTTGCACAACCCACATCCTTTCCAGTTCACAGTCAACTCTCATGTCGTGGTTTGTATAGCCATGGCTCATTAAAGTATTGTGATGCAGTGGTTCAGCATTACCTGTTTCAATGTCTGTGAGACATGCATGGCCTAAGCAGCAGCATGATAGCAATGCACTCGCATCTCTTGCTGGCATGAACTTAATACAGTTGATTTGGTAGGCATGGACTTGTTCAAACGCTGTATATTCAGTCACCTGTACACACAGAGTGGTTAAATGTCAAGTCAGGTCTATATTTAGTCAACCAGTCCGGTCTGGTTCGGACCAGAAATGACCAGAAATGACCAGAAATGACGCTGATTGTACACCTTGTCGAAATCCCACACACAGATGACTCCCTTCTTGCAGCTAGTGCAGACGAAATTGTTCGATATCGGGGGAATGTCCATACTCGTCACCCGCCTGTTGTGCAACTTCAAACATGCGCTCTTGATTTTCCACGTTTCCTTTCTCTCAGGGACTTGTATAGTCCTGTAGAAGCTGCCAATAGGTCAGATACCACGGATCGCTACCTAGCAAATCTGTCGAAGCGAAAGCAGTAGGACCCACCGATTTGACGGTACGCGCGACTCCCTTTGTACCAAACTGACAACCACATTCGTCGCAAGCGGCGAAATCAAAGGTTTGACGTTGTATGTTGGGTCTAGCCTGTGGGGACACGTCGCCGAGGTGTGCCCGACCTGCTTGCATAGATAGCAAGGTTTCACTGGACAATCTACGTAAACTGCGCCCACAAATCCAGCGGTGTGACCTGCAACTTGTGCTGTGAGCTAAGGCACAATATGAAGGGGCACCGCGAGGTAACATTTTCGCAATGTTGCTGTATCGTCTGTGTGTTACCAGAGCTCAATTATTCATCGAACAGCTAGAGAGTCTCACCACGTGTCCCGCAAACTGAGCAAACTACGTCCTCGTTTCCATGATTTCCCAATATTAGTCTAATTCTTTTCTTTGACTTCGCCTCAACGATATAGTACTCTTCCTCATCCTGATTCGCTTGTACTCGGGTCACTTTTGGATCGACACCGGCCGCATCTTGCCGGCGCTGCAATTCCAATGCAGCTGCCTCATCCTCGTCCTCATCGTTGGCACTTGCGCTTCCTGCATACAGGAGGTGATGCTTAGCCGTTCGAAACGCTTGTCAGCAGATAACCGACACATCCTGACACGAAGCCCAGCACCTTGACGCTCAGCGACACAGAAATTGGGGAGGATATCTCCCGTTGGCATGATTCACTTATGCTGTAATTTTTAATGAAGTGATCCACGTTGATGTGAGTGCTTGGTATTGGATGAGAAACTAGAGAACGAATCTACTTGTGCAGGAGATCAACATCTAATCGGGCAAGAATCCGCGCACTTCACGAGGCTAATTAAATGCCAAATCGTGTTGCTTAGAATATAAAAAGTTGTCTACAGTGCAGTCAATGAACACGCGGTCCACGGTTACACTTGCGAGTCGCAAAGATGATTTGAAGTGACAAAATAAGTCATCCACCAAAGATATTCTGAAGTATTTATCGTTTGCTCTTCATAGCTCACTCCTTCACCCAGTGAATTAACTGTACAGTGCCAGTTCCGAAATGCGATAGTGTGTGCAGCAACTCAACAATCAAACAGCAGTTGGTAGTCTGTGGCATGAAGTCATCATGAAAGAATCAACAACTCTGGCCATCTAATTATTTCGCTGCTATTTAGCTAAACCCTGTGTTGCACATGTGCTTCGCAGCTGCTTGTGGCTGTTCTTTGAGATGTGCTAAGCGAGTCAGCGAGTTAGTGCTTGTTTACGTAAGCGGAAATTTTGGCCAAGACAACTTCCGTTTCTTGTTGTGTGTTGTGAACCGAGCGTGGTCAAGTACAATACAATAGCTATTTGACGGTTTACTTGTCACCGATCATATTTGTACACCTCACTGTATCGTGAATATGTGATTAAAATGTAGATGGCCTAGATGGGCTTGTCGTCAGAGATCTCTGTTGCATAGTCAAGTGCACGGCAATGCGCGAGTAATTGTTCTCGCTCATCAAACGCTCATCAAGTTTTGATGTGCCAAGTACGGCTCCCCTGGAATTTTTTCCTCTCCCTTTCTTCCTATCCTAAGCTGCACTAGCATACAGCTCATTTGCAATTCAATTATGCACATAAATATTCAATTTCAAGGAATGAGATCCCTCAAAGGACTACACTGTTGCATTCATTTGTTCGCCGCGAAGCAAAACGCATGTCTCGGGCTCTGAGACAAAATATGCATCTCCGGTCAATGCCCATTCTGGGCACCAACGGCGCCTCCGCGGGCTGTGAATGTAATGGTGATGAACAATTCGATGGTGGTACATGTGAATAGAAGAGTTTTATGTACAATTTGTGTGCGAAGGTAGAGTTACAGTTGTTGTTCAGTACCCAAACACTGCGCTATTGTGAATTATTTCGAAGCGGTGTCTGGCTTGAATTTAAAATTCAGCAGCGAAGCATGCTGGCACTCGTATGACTCAGTTCTCATACACCAAGATAAAAATAACGTTTCCAAAGCGCACCGGCATCCAGCTGTCAGTTCCCAAATCATCGCGTTCTTATCAACAACATGAGACATCGACTCGGAATACATAAGCATAACTTCGCATAACATTACGCCTCGCCGAGACTCGACTAGGCCTGCTTCTCAAGATGGCTGTCATTCCTCCTTTACTTCCCATTATTGGAAAAGGAAAGAGGCGTTTTGTGACAGTGTTCAGCCAAAGTCTCAGCAACACAGCTGCAAAATCTTGTCTACTAGAGCTGGCATGCAAATTTCTTGAATGAATCACGATTGCTGGGCACTTTCTGGTGACAAGGTAAAATGTAAGCACCATGAGCCACTATATATACAATGGACAGCGTGCAGAACTCTAGAGCGAGGTCTTCCTGCCCTTCCCGCTGGCCGTAGCTGCTTCAAGAGTTGCATGAAGCATGTGGTAGGTGTGCCGAACAGTTTAAGCACAGCTGCTGGAAATGTGTGCCTGCAGTATTTCTGCTCCATGTTTTTCCACTCCGCTGGGGTACACAGGGTTTGAGCTGCATCAGTGACCAGATCAGCCCACAGAGGAGAGATGTAAGCCATGTCAACTATTGAGCCTGGCCCAGGTCCCAGGGATGTCTGTGAGCCTCCACTGCCTTGCAGACAGCGGGGTGCTTGGGAGTCTTAACAATCTGCCAGTGGAGGGCTGCTTGGATGCCTTCGTTTGTGGCATCATGGTGGCTCTTCACCAAATCCAACAGCTGGGAGCAGTGTAGGATGTGTGCTAAGTTGTTTCCATTGTATATATTGTCACCATGCATGCAGTGCTTCATCTCACAAGCACTGTTACACACAGTCCCTGTCGACTGCTTATGGCGCTTGCATGCACTGAACCCTACTGCTTTCTTGTCGCGACGCTTTCGCACTGTCCACTTAAAAGTCCGCGCACTGGTTGCCACAAATTTACAGATTGGAACAGCTGCTGGAAAGTGCTGCCTCCTTGAGTGACTTGAGTGTCACCCTCAATGCATCTTTCCCGTACATGCCAAGGATGAAGCCCCACCAAGTTATGACAACGTCCTTGATTCATTACGTTTTCATTGGTCTACAATATCGACTGCATGATTGCTGTGCATGGAGAATAACTCACCTGACATTTAGAGGTAGGGGACCTAGAGTGGTTCCTGGTGGCAGTGTTTGTTGAGACAAATTCAACAGGGAATGGCAGACTCAACACTTGCTCTTACACAAGGTATATCAATAACCAGGCTGTATTGACTGGTTACACACATTGCCTGATAAGAATCTTCCGGAACAGTGCTCACGCTCAACCAGTTGAGCATACCAAGTAGTTACACACTGACTTCTCATCATCAACGAGGGAGTTTGATTTAGCCATTAGCACTGCGACTAAATCTATGCAAAGGGCGCCCGCAAATTGTCAAATAGCTCAACCAAAAAAGAGACCAAGTGAATTGAAAGAAAAAAATCTAAATCGAACTGAACAGCTGTTTGGCACGCTTAGACAAAGCACGGTCTATGGCGTCAACGTTACTGGGAACGCCCCGCTTTCGCTTTTTCTCTGGCCGGGGCTGTCTACTGTTGTGCTTCGAGTTGGCGAACTTCTGACCACTCCGAGGCTCGGCTGATGAACATCGATCCTTTTTGGAGCGAGGCCCATGATCACCCTTTGAACCTGTACAGACAAATGAATTAAATTCAACCAATTTAAGTAAAGAAATAACTTGTACCAAATAGGTCTTATGAAATACGTACAGACATTCCAAGGATCTGATTCAGTCCAAAGGCATGACAACTATGGGTTTTACCTGCTTTCTCGCGGCTGGGACGTTTCTCAATATGACTCTGACCTGTCGGAGCATCTGATTTATCACTGCCTGCCTGAGCAGCACTTTTTCGCTTCTTACTTTTGCTTTGCTTCTCAGATTGCTCTGCCATTTCTTCCGGAGTGACTGTACAGAATCATGGCAAACTTATCCAACAGTCTTTAAACACTCTGTTATGATCCATGTCCATAACTACATCTCTTGAGGAGGCCCACTAATACTCCTTTATATAGAACATGCAATATTCCGTACAATATATTGAGTTGGCTAGGGCAGATCTTGCGCAATCTGCCAGGCCAGGCTGAGGATCAGGTAAGCGTCAACTCCAATATAATGGAATGCCATGGCGGTAATGAGGGACGGCTTCTGTTACTGAATACCTTGGATCCACTTACCACTGGTAAATCTCTTAGATATTCAAACAGCGAACACAATCCCGAAAAGAATTGTGCAACTCGACCACGGCTTTCAAACTGCCAGCGACAGAGCAGCATCTAGACACAATCTCTTCAGATGCCGTGCACACCTTCAGCAAGAGCACGCTTCGCTTTCCGTTCCTCAATGAACCGCAGCTTCTTTTCTTGTATTTTCAGCGCCTTGACACTCTCAATGGCAAACTCTACTATAGGACGCTGTGTGCTACCTCCAAACAAGTGTGGATTGTTGTTCATCTGCCTCAGGCACACCATCGCGTGCTCGTGGGAATCGAACTCCACAAAAGCACAGCCCCTTGACTTTGGCTTTCCATTGGCATCTGTTTTACTTTCGCGCAGGATCACACACTACAAAAGGCAACCTTGCATCACTCAGTCCCGAGAGGAAGCTGTGGTACGCACCAAAAGCCAAAGAAAATACACAAGACAGCATGCACAGAGCGCATGAGGAGCTCACACCTGACGAAACACAGGCTGTGCTTGCGTAGCTCGTTTTAGGACAGCGCTATGACAGCAGGCTTTGAGTTGCTTCTCGTCCATGGTTTTGGGCACGTTGAGTAAACGTAGCCGAGTTCTTGACACGAAGAAGTTGGGGCTCTTCAGCTTGAGGGCCGACTCTTTGATCGCAGACAGCCGTTTCTGCTGGTCGTTCTGTGAAAGCGTGTCCCACAGCTTCGACCCTTGCTCAATACGCCCCTCCTTACTCTGCAGTTCCATGTACAAGCTCAGCAAAGTGGGAACGACCTACTCGAAGGATTCAACCTCCATCAGTCAACACGTACTAGGTACAGGTTCCTCTTGCAGTGCGGGGCTCCTTGCCCTGGCTTGCCTTTCAGCTCTTGAGCTAGTGAGCGAGCCTGGTCTTGCACCAGGGCAGCATGCACAGTGAGGGGCTTCCCCCTAAGAGAGATGGCACTCTCATCACCTGAAGCAGCTTCACATGCAGCCTTAGCACCAGCTGAGTCCTGAAACTCTACAAACGCTGTCCCCTTGGGCTTACCAGTCCCTTTGTTCAAGACCAACCTGTAGCAGACCCACACCGTTCCCATCATTCTTCTCCTTTACCTCGCTGACCTACAGCCGCAACAGACCCACACCTGCAAGCCTTGATTTTTCCGAAAGTTTGCATCTTTGCCGAAAGCTCCGCAACCAGTACATCGAGTGGCAAATTGCGCACAAACACCTGCCTGTCAATGACTCCGGACCCTTGCTTGTCACCAGCATCTTTGGGGACTTCACTCCGCTCCCCTTCCCAATCCTCAGTCGACTCACCCTGTTGCTTTTTCTTACTCTTGGACTGTTTGACTTCTCGAACGCCCTCCTTACCACCTTCTTTCTTGTCCTTCTTGCCCGCGGCTTTCTCTTCACCGGGTCCAACAGAGGCCAGAATACCATCCAGAACACGCCCATACATGTTCTTTTCTTCAGGCTGGACAATTGCAGACGTATCAACAGTGTCACCGCCGCCCTCCGCAACCCCTGACCCATCCTCCTTCTGTTCCTGAGACAGTGTCTCTTTCTCACCGCGCACTACAGATTCTCCGCCTGCTGTGTCGCCCACACGTCGGCTCTCGTTCTCAGCACCTGGGAGCAGCTCCTGATCCGCATTGAATTCGGTTTTTGAGACTGACCAGTCCGCAACGAGTAAGCGTCCATTCAGCTTCTGCAAACCTCCCCAGTCAGACCGCCTACACAGAGCTCGCTAAAAGCAAAGTAACAGCACAGAATGCAGGCTTCACCACACACCTTGCCTTTGACATGCTCGATCGCTTTGACAGCGTCCGCTTCGCTTGTGAAAGAGGCAAACCCAAATCCTTTCATCCTGCCATCCGCAAACTTGGGAATGCAGACATCCCACACGAATCCGGCTGGGCTCAAGAACTTAATCAGCTCATCACTTGTCAGTCCAAAAGGTAAGTTTCGAATGATGATCCGCCATCGCTTCACCTGAACACAACCAACAGTGGTGCTCAATATTGCTGCCTAGCTCTGCCCCAACCTATCCCTGAGACATGACTCACAAACCACACTGTAGCTAGGCATCAAAACCACTTCCATAGTGCTTAGACAAGTGGTCACAGATAGATAAGCTCACCAGGCAGTGACGCGCCAGCACCCCCCCACACTTGAAAGCACTCTAGATCCGAAAGGTTAGATCTGTAGTGACTGTAGCCAATCTGACTGGACGTTCAAAGGCTTTTCTCAGTGCGACTGTATACAAAAGCTACTGCAATTTTCAATGGCCAAGCACCAGCTGGATGGCTTGAGGAATGAGGGAATTTGAATGTATATACACCACAGGTGGTATAAGCGATGCCTTGCCTATACATCAGGCTCAACTGTATCCAATTTCCCCTCAACTTGCCCAGTTTCACTCGGGATTATGGTGTAGGCATGTCAGGTGTTCTGTAGGGAGATAATAGGATACTCAACCCAGAGAAATCCACATCTTGTTGTGCACACCACACACGGAAACTGTAGCATACAACCTATCATTCTCTGCTATGATGTATGAAAAACAAATCAAGCCATTCCACTGAAATCTGATGGAAAATGATAGACGACACAGGAAAAACCTGTATGTATGCTCTCACTGTACCTAGAATTGTGCCTTCTTGGATCTGGGGAAAACCGACAACAGTGCCGCTCAGTATATAGAGTATTGTAGTTGACTGCAATTGGCTCGAGGTGTGGAGTTAACACACGTATACTTGCACTTTGTTCGCTTTAAAAAGCGGTTCATAGAAGCGAAAGTCTGTGCTTCAATGTTGGTTGTATCAACTAATTTGAAGTTGTGAAGTTAGGCTTAGGGAACCCTAGATACAATCAAAGTTCATACACTCGTAAGACCAGCAAAACCAGCGTGAAAGTGAAGGAGGGATCACTTACGCTTGCACCCTCGCCACAAACTTGACGGGCCCATAGTGTGGCGGATTGTTCCTTAGCTTTAATTGACTTCCTGTGTAGATTCTTCACAGCCTCCATTGCAAGTTGTGCAGTTGAAAAGTAAACAAGAATACACTTTTCAGGGCATCCATCTTGAGATACTTTGGCGATTGCCGAAATCCAGGATGGCACTTCGTGATGAATCGTTGCGACACCATCAAGCAACTGAAATTGGCTGGAAATCGCTTCGTCGTCTGCGTCAGAAACCACTCCAACTATTATAGCCTTGCACAGCTCGCTTCTTTCCTCGCTGACCTTGCTAGAGCGCTTTTCTGCCCTTGGCTTGGCGCTAGGAGTTGATGCATCTACATGCTAAAGTTGAGCGTGGAGAATAGAATCTCAAAAGTTATCGTCGACATTGTATGCAGCAAGTTAAGAATTGAGGTATATGTAGATGTCAGGAAACCATTTGTCAGAATGCAAAAGCTACGGCCTCACCTTCTTTATCAGCATCATTATTTCCCGCAATTTTAGCTTTCTGAGAGTTGTGACGTTCTGCAAGCGGAGTCCGCTTCTGCGCTATCTCCACCTGGAACAAATTTATTCTATGTTTGGCGTTCAAGGCCAGCAGCACGTCAGTAAATATAAATAATCTAAGGGAATGATTATGTCGATCTATTACCATGCTCAATATGCGTGCTGAGCAAACTGTACAATAATCGCAAGCCAAGAGCGGGAGCACAAGTTGAGAGCTATCACCTGTAACCTTTTCCCCTTGAGAGACACATTTCCAAGCTGTACCACTGCTTTTTGGGCGTCTTCTGCAAGAGCGAATGTCACAAACCCGTAGCCCTTGTGTTTCTCTGCTTCTTTGCCCTTTACGATGAAGCCTTGTTTCACAGGCCCTACGGCTCCAAATACTTCCACGAGTTCCTCATCTGTGACCTAAATTACAAGGTAAGATCATTATGGATTTCAATCTTCAGTAATAGTTAAGTGAAACAACTCAGTATTGGGCTTTATCTACCTCGCATGGTATTCGGCGCACAAAACAAGTGTGCCTGCTATACTCTTGTGACTTGTCAACCTCCATTGCCCGTAAGATGCTGAAGGTCTGGAGAGGCCAGCTACTGAGATTTAGTAGCTTCACGCGCGCATGCGAAAACGGCGAACTGTTCTTTGGACGGAGAAAGCTGACTGTGGATGCAAAAACTTCCCCAGCTGTCGTTCTATTCGTCTATCGTTCAATATTTTTCCCTGAAGTGTGCGCTCCCCCATTATCTACCAGCATGAAGCCGTTGCTTTGACGGATTCTCTTCCGTCCGCTCCATGGCGGAAGACAGGTGATGTAGCAAAAGAATGAATGAGGATGCATGCCATGTTCGAGGAAGGGGAGCTTCAAGAAAATATTCTACTTTGGATATGCCACAAAGCTGTTCATTCCATGAAGAACTAATCAGTTCAGTGAATCGTACTCTAGCTGGCCAAGGCCCAACTACGAGAGCCGTCGGCGCACTTGCTGGCGCCAAACTTGAGAACCTGCCTCAAAGCATATGTTCTACTGGACAACAGTTCCGACTTTTGAACTGGAGTGTGCCTCTTTGTCGTATTTGAGCGCTAATTGGATCTATAGCGTACACGGAGTGTGTCAGAAATTGATTTTCAGGCTGAAAGTTCGAATTTTCTCCATCTTTACTCAATCCGTATTTTCCTTGTGAACAGCTTCTAGAATTCCTGGTAATTATTTGATTTATGCTAGTAAGCAAGTTAGGGACAGCCATTTTTCCGTCTGCGGCTTATAGCCGAAGATAAACATTGTGCATGGGACAATTATAGCCTTACACAGACACATTAGAGTCCAAAATGAGTGAGAGGGGGACTTTCAATCTTTTTCGTGTATATCGGACGTGCTGGGAGATGCTCAAGGATCGAGGTTACCTTGTCCCGGATGACCAGCTCAACATTTCCTTTGAGCAATTTGAGTCTGAATTTGGCCAGGGTGACGCAATAAGAGACAGCTTGACAATTGTTTGTGCTAAAATCAGCGATCCTCAAGACCAGGTATACATGGGGTCTTTAATCAACAAGTGTTCGGCCCAAGTGAAGTGTATTGTGAACTTCAGGTCTTATGTGCCTTGTTACAGGTTATCGTCTTCTTTGTCAACGAAGAGAAGCTAGGAGCGAGTAAACTGCAGGAGTATATAGAACGAATGAAAGATGATAAGGTTTACCGTGCTATCCTTATTCTGCAAAAGAAGTTAAGTGCCCCAGCGAATGCGGAACGGTTGCTGGTGAAAAATACGTTCAAGATTGAGGATGTATGCCTCCATGTCTTTTAATATCATCCCTAGAACTTCTTAGTTTGCATGTAATTTCTCACATAGTTTACTGTTGTGCAGTTCCTCGAAACAGAGCTGGTTGTCAACATAACCAAGCATGTTATGGTGCCCAAGCACACTGTGCTCACACAGGAGGAAAAGGCTACCTTACTACAGCGGTACAAGGTCAAAGAAACCCAGCTTCCACGAATTCAGCTCTCCGATCCCGTTGCTAAATACTTTGGCATGGAGCGGGGTGAAGTAGTGAGGATAGTTAGGGCTTCTGAGACTGCTGGTAGATATGTCACATATAGATATTGCATATAATAATTCTTTCTGTCACTTTTTGGCTCGTCCTGAGTATTCGTCGTCACCAGTGTAGCATGGTGCGTATCTGAGTAGTAACTTTTAGCCGCCTAAGACTAAGATTTGAAAGACTTATCACCGTTGACGCAACCATGCTTGACATTAAGATCAAAGTGGGGCAATTACTTTCTCGTCAAGCGACCTTATCCATTGTACAACAATATAACTGTTACTGCAAGGAACAGCTGCTTTTCGAAGTCACTGTTACCACTGACATACTGTGCTTTAATGTCTCACTCATGAATGATCTATTATTTAATGAAAGATTTCATGTTGCTTACAAAGGGTATGTACATCTATAACGATCTGCAGTGTGACGATGGAATCAGTAGCATTTCAGCTACTTCAGTTTCCTAACCCCGTAAGCAACCAAGTTTACCACTGGGAAAATTCTGCATACTGTAAATGGGAAAAGTTGCTGAGGTCAAACTCTCTTGAACGATTTCTCTAAATGAGTGCTTGCCCTTTCGAAAGCAGTGTTATAATGTTTATCGAAATCGCCAAGAGAAGTGAGGCTGACACCACTTTTTGGCGATCTGAGGACCACTACATTGTCGTTAGCTTCTACATTCTCGTTCCCGCTGAAAGGAGAACTCCTGGCAATGAGGTGGACGAGGGTCGCAGCTCGGGATCCTTGACCCCTATTTTTTGCTCTTTCTTGCCACCCAACCAGTCCCACTCTGTCAAACTTCCCTCCGTCCATACATTGCCCAACACCAGGCACACTCACATGCTCAAAAAGAACGGGAATCGCTGCAGATGCTACTACCGCTTCAGGAAGCGGTCCGGAGTCCAAAACTTTATATGAGCCATCCCGAGTGAGCACTCCAACAGCGAAGTCCTTTTCTAAGGCTTCAAAAGTGGGAGGAAGCAGTTCTCTGTACCTAGCTATTACTTTGTCCATGTTTAACACTCCTCCTTCCCACGGCTGGTTACTTAACTTGAGATACTCTACCGGTGGAAGCTTGGATAACTCATTTGCAATCTGCACAGCACTATTTGGATTCAATAAATAGCATACAATGACACCCTTTTGCTCTCTAATGAAGCCCATAAGATCGTAGTTGATGAATAAGGAATTGAAGCTATTCTTTCGTTTTTTATTACCTGCTCTGGTGTGTAGCCCGCAGCATACAAGCTCCCAGACAATGCCCCAGCTGAAGTCCCCATGATACCTCCCACTGAAAGCCCACTCTGCACACAGCGAGTTGTTTGCATGCTTCATTCAAACGTCTAACAGGTGGATAATGTAGAGCTTGCCAAGCTTCTCGCGCTTGAAATCAACCGAATCTTTGGCTGGGTTACGTGACATTATTGACTGTTCATCGAATTAAATCTCTGGTGATAATTAGCTCATTATGCTAGGCTAGATAAGCATATGGCATACTAATAGGACGTGGGGACGTAAGCATTTGCTGAAGGCGGGTATACAACATTCACAAAATCACGATCCTTGGAGCGCGCCTCTTCGACTGCCTTAAGAAATCCCGCATGGTTAGCAAATGATAGAAAGCCACTGGATAGGACAACATCGACATCTTTGCATTCTCCTGGAGCATTCAACTGAAGCGTTAGCCATGAGCCGTGAACCATGCATAGCAATTACTGGTGCTGGTGTACTAACTGGGTGACAGACGCAATCACTGCGTTGCAGCTCGTTGTGTGATCATTTCAATGAAACAGGCTCCATAATAACACACTATTAGAAATAATTATTAGCTTGCATATTCCAGCATCAATCGCAAGGCATTCACTTTAGATTACGCACCCGTTATAGCAACGGGTTTTTTCACATCAGCAGCGACAGTAGCATGCGAAGGCTTTGCTTTCAAAATCGCCGCGAGAACGCCTGCTGCCACTAAAGGTACAACTCCTTGCCAAGGGATATCTACGTCAATACGTTTGGAGCGAGCTCCACTGCCTGCCCGAGTGCCGTTCTCTCGAAGTCGTGAACGTAAGAAATTAATCTTCATGCCTTTTCGATTTCAGTGTGTGAACCAATAACAGCCACTCAATGATCCAAATATGTTCTATATTTTATCTGTCTATCACCTACGATGAGAACTGCTTGCTGTGAACGTTGGGAATTAAGTTGATGACTGGTCGTCGGAACATGAGAGTGCACACAAGGTCCTGGACAATCTCGCGAAGGAAAAGTGGTGCAGTTGATGCACCCACAATCGTGATGCACATGAACGCGATCCTAGCGAAGTGACTGTGGCTCGCCTCTGGTGTGCCATGCAAATTCCACGGACGCCTGTCAACACCTTGCCATGCATCGATCCTCTAGTGCGACAATGTTGACTCGTGTCCGACCAAATGTTACTGCTCCCGCATCTTTTAAATGACCCAAAGTAGCACTTCCTCAGAGAAACCCATGAACGATTTCCTTGGACAAACGTTCAACCACGTCTGATAACCATATTCGATGTTGAGAGTCGGTGTCTCTCGCAAAGTTAGCGACGTTTGCACAACTTGCCAGGACTTCTTGAAAAACATCGTCAGTAATAACAGTTGCAAGTACTTCCAACACTGGGTCCCAACAATGTGTGACTGGCTGATTCTAAAAAGAAAACGTGTAACGCATGGAATCCAGCTCCAATCGCGTCTATCGAATTCTACTCAAGCGAGAATCGCATCTAGTTTTCATATCAACCACATAGCTCAAAGTTCATCAAATGTCATCAACGATAAGCTATAATTAGGACCGAACTCCATTACTGAATCACGACCACAAAACGACTATTCAGTATGCATTCTGTTAGGTAGATGGAATTAATCTGAACCAAGCCAAGTTTCGCAACCACTACAGGGCAGGAAGCCAACGTAAGCCGACATTGTTGAAAGAATCTCTGAGGATGAGAAGTTCTCAATCAAGTGGAAAGATCTACTTGAGCTCTACTTCGATGATTTGACCTCCTGTCGGTTAGCCTGGTCTACCTTTTGTCATCTGCACACTAATGCGCATGTGATCAGAGACTGAAATCCGGAGCTGCATGCTGATCTCGCAGGCGTGACAATTGTGTGAGTTTCTTTGGTTCACCGCGTCCCGCCCAAAATCCAAAGAATCCTGAACGGGCTGAAACTCTTCGTGAAGCTTTTCGTGAACAGCATTACTGACATCAAGTTCTAATCAGTATAGTCCTGGTTGCACCAAACGTACATTGTCCATCGTTATCAGGTGCGCGAAAGTAATGGCATTGGACGATACTAGAATTAACCGCATCGATACCCGTCTCAAAATGAAGAAAAGCAATCCGTCGAATTTCCTGTCCAAAGGTGAATTTCATGTCGCTGAACTGCAACACTGTAATTCTGTAACGGGATCCTGCCCAGCTACCTGCAACTGTGATGAACAAGCGGGCTGTTGGGGCCAACTACCAGCGGAGCATTTTCAAGAAGCTCCAGAACACCGGATACCCCGTTTGCATACAAGGCATTGAAAGCAAAGAGCTCGCCTTCTCAGCCTCCAGATTTGTTCCTCAGCAGCGCTCCAAAATACACTACGGTTCTCTAATGCGGCCCCCATTTACAGCTGGTCTTTCCGCGGAGTTCCGTCACGGTTACCTCGGCATGGGGCAACGCGCCACCAGTGAAACGCTCCGTGTGGCACCCACTTAATCGAGAACAATGCGGAGTTTGCCATGAGATACAGGGCGAGTTCAAGCGCCCATAGTTTCCGCTACGAACTCTTCAATGCTGCCTTGGCGCGAGTTGTACATCAAGCAAGTTTAATTCTGCACTCAAGAACCATTGTTGCGCCTGTTTGGCTGCAACATACAGGATGCAGGCCGCAATTGTCAGGATTGAGTGTGCGTCTTCGCTGCTCATCCTTCCAACCTTAAAGTAATTGATATCTCAGTGGTGCATCTGACTGCTCCCTTCTACCTCACAAGGGACAAACCACAGGAAGTGCAGCCCAACTGAGACGACCTGAAGACTCGTCAATGACGACCGGCGGCAACCAAGGCCTTGAGTTCAATATCCTTGAGCAATAACCTTGCGAGGCCTTTGCTGCAGGCATCGACGGTTTCAAAAGGAGCATGGCCCGTGCTTTGCACGAGTTGGCTGTAATCCTTGCCCAAGGGTGACAGGCAGTGTAAAGGAAGGGATTCTCAGTGTTTTCTAGCAGTAAGAGTCTTACAAATGGATGGAGCAGATTAACCATTCCTGGATACCTCTGATGAGATGTGGCTTAATAGCCAGAGTGAAATTTTGCTCAGGATAGCATCACGAATTAGTGCCAGCACCAATTCTGTCCAAGCACTTGGTTTTGATTCAGGCTAGATCTCTTCATTATGACATATTTGTAACTCCAGATACTCTAGTTGCCTCATCCATCAATGAACCCGGTAACATCATTCTTGATTTTGTTCTTATACTCATGAGTTGACCCACATGACTTACACCCTCACCCACCGGTTTGCTGTCATCCTGGCATTTCCCCACGCACTTAAACATTACAGATGAAAGTATTGCATGTTCGGACATCTCACTTGCTATTCACGCTGTTGAATCAACCAATGTAGCTGACAAATTCAATAATAGATCTGTTGCCTTGAATCAATGACATTAATCTCTTGTACATAAACCGCACAAATGCAGTTTGAACTTGTATGCCTGCTGGTATTGGCACGCTCTGATAGTTCTCTAACACATCGATGAGCTGGCACAATGAATCTACCATCTCATCCCTCTTCTCTGCAGCAGTCCCTGGTGTCTTGCTGGCTGCACTCTGCTCTGTCACACATGTTAGATGCACCAGAACTAGTGTCTCATCAACACTAAGTACGTCATCAAGGGATAGCACCAGGATGCCGCCTCTATTCTGAAATCCTTCTCCTGTCTGGATGCTGTTCAGATATCGGGGTTTTCACTCCAGTACCGTGTCAAGCCCAGGCTTCTGGCAGAATTGTGTTGAGTGGTAGTGGCAGAGAAACCCCCAGTAAGAACCAGAGAGCACTCTCAAGTTTCTGAGATCTTTATGGAGGTGTGATGCTGCAGGCCAGCCAAGAACTGTTGATATACAGCATCTATAGAATCTGGCATCCACTCAACGGTCAAAATGTTGACTTAAGCAACATAATCTACACTATTTGCAAGACATAAAATGTGCTTCTCGCTGGAAGCCATGCCCGATGCAGATTTTGCGATGTACCTACTCACACTTTCACTTTCAGTCAACTTTCTCTAATAAAGCGATCAGCAGGCAGAGCCAACCAACAATCTGGTTCAGCGCTAAAAGGGAAAAGCTTGTAGCCTTGACCCCCATGTCACACGTGCTTCTTCTTGTCCCCCTTCTCTGCTGCAGACCCCGGCTCCTTGCTCAGTGCACTCTGCTCTGAGACCCTGTGCGCTGAAACTTTACAGCAGTGGAAACACACTGGATCTGATACATCGGTATTGAAACGTAATTATTCTTAACTTGGCGCAATATCTTGATTGTCAATAGGTTAAGGGTTTCTGTGTTCCGCAAATGTGCGGATAGTGGTGGCGAAACGGTGATCAGCAGTGGGATAAGGTAATATCACACGAGTCTGTTCGCAATGATGTGACAACGTGCTACCTGAAATGTTAACATTGATATATTTTCAGCTCTGGAATCAAATGTATTGTATTCAAGCCATGAATAGCGTTGATTCCTGGCGCGTGGAGCAGAGAGTTGTTGCTGGCTGTGTCAATACAGTTTGCTCTCTTGCATCCAAAGTGAGTTCTGCAGGGATTTGCAATTTGAATGATCGCAAGTTTGGATTAAGTAGTTCAAACTAATCAGAGTAGACTGTACTGGGCCTGGCATTTGGGACTTTCAAGTAGCTCCTATACCACCGCAATCATGCACAATCCTACATATCTCTAGAGTGATGGCGGTGGCGTGATCATACCTTCTAGTTTCCTGTACCTGCCGGCCCCATACACACCCAGCTCCCACAAACCTACTTGATGTCGTTCCCCTGGCCCCCCCATGTGAGTTCTGGTGTGTCCGCCCATGTCAGGATGCTCAGGCTGAAGCCCCACGCATGGCAAGGTCCCCGTTATATTTATTTATAATGCTATAGCGCCATATTACACATATTGTACCAAATGTGCTTCAAGTAGAAGAGTAAGCACGTCGATGTAGCTCATGACGTAAGGAGAGGAGATAGAGAAACAGGCAGTTATCAAGACGTGTGCTGCAGAAGTTCACTTTACACAGGTTGTGTGCTTGGTAAACCTATGCGCCTTTTCGTGACTTTGTGACATAAGCCGATTAAAACATCCACGAATACATTTGTCGAACAGAAAGGTGCCAAAGACAGTCCATGTGAAGTGACATCCATGGAAGTAGTGTGAATTCCGCTTACATAGAATGTGCTGGCTCGTATCATTGGTTGTCATGATAGCAAGACTAATCAGAAAGCCGAATCAGTAGATCGTGTTAAACCTTTGAACGCCATATAAAGTTACTGCCTCGTCAGGCACCGTTGATCATGACGGTGCATAGGCGCTGGGACTCCCGTAGCCACGGCTGTTCACCGCAGTGGCGATGTGCCTACATCGCGTGGTACTTTCGCATCTTGAAGTTTGTGAGGAAATGAAATCACCACAGTATCTCGGAAATAGATTTACATCCACCGTTTGATTTGTCAAAGCCCGATTACTCGCACCTCTCTCAGGAACTCGAAGTTTTCAATGCCTTCAATTCCACCACCTGTCATACAAAAGTTTCACCACATTCGCCTGATTTGTCGAAATTCTCAGGGACCCGAAACTACTGATGATTGCCCCTCGAACTTCAGCAATCGGGTGTTGACTGTATATGCTCTGTATATGCAACAACGATGCTCAGCAGTAGCGTCATTATTTCTCAGTTATTACACTACGCCATAACCAGCCATGACTAACATGTATCCCACACCTAAAGTCCCATGCCCCAGCTTTCGTAAACAAGGCATTTGTCCTATCCCGGCAGTCGACTTAAATCCGCTGGTCCAAGGCGATGCAAAGTTATCCCTCCCTGGTTACAAAACCAGCTACTGGGTCTGCAGAAAGTGGTCCATGTGCTTCTTATCCGCAGTGATGACCACCTACTAGCAACCGTGCGCGTGGTCACACAAGAGTACACCGTATAACCGACAACGTAAGATCTCTGACAACTAAATCCGAAAGGGTTTGACGCTTTTCCAACAAACTGCCTACAAGCCCCTTAAGCTCCCCAGATCGGCCTCTCTCACTGCCATCTTCAATGAAATGCCCCGTCTGTGATGTCCTGGCAACTCTGCACAAGTTACATTTGCAGTTTTTCCTCTCCGGAAAGAAAAACTTTGTCCTGTCTGGGAGGGTCTGACACCGTATTGATTTAGCACAATCTCAAATTTATGCCATGCCATCTACTCAGTCAAGCAGCCAGGAGAGTACTGGATGCCACCAGGATCTCATGACATCCGACCCCAGATCCGCAGCTTCAAGTACACCTCCAGGACTCTTCAGAGCTGGGAAAGAAACTACGAGCTTGATACCCATCGCTGCTTGGCAAGTGGGCATGCTTCTATTACAGTAGTGATTGCCCCAGGCTGGGGCTAAGTACAGATTTTAGGGAGTACTATGTCAATACTGTGCCTATTCTATTGTAATTCTAAATTGGATAGTTTACCATCCAACCCAAGCCCGTCCACTGAAGCAATGGCGGAGAATAGAAGACAACAGAAAACGTTTTTTGCTTTTATGCTGCTAGTTATGTGTGATTACCCGATTTCCGTCTAAGCCTAGGTGAATTACGCATTGCGTACAAGGCGTTGGTATTGCATTCGCTTGTGTATGGAAGCTATCATCTTCACTGTACTTGGGTTCAACAACACATCGGCACAAACATTGTTGGCAGGGTGTGCATGGTCACACTCAAGAGTACGCTGTAAAACCGGTGACATAAGATCTTCAGACAATACACTCCAGCAGGGTTTGGGGTGTTTCCAGCAAACACTCACTTTTGGAGGTCCATGTGATCGAACAGCATGAGACCACTGTGCTGCATACACGAAATCGCACGAACTACGTCTAGTAAATTAAACTTTAATTATCTTGCAGCCGAAACTTCCTTGAAATCTTGCCTATTCACTTCTTTTCACACGCTTCATCTGGTCAATTAAGGTAGGTAATTTTGCCCATTTTTAACCAGGAAGGACAGCCAGGAATACCATGTGGAAATATTGTATTGTATTGTAATATTACGTTTATGCTTCTATAATTGCCACCATCTGTAGGTATCTGTGTTAGGCTGGTTGCCCGTCTCAGCATTACAAAAGTGGCTCTCTTGTTCACCCAGCAAAGCTATGTAGATTCTCGGCATGACATAAACCTCCTCTCGGTTGTCTTTACGGACTGAGACTCCAAGAGCTATCACATGTGTGCGGCAGTTAAACGGCTGCCAACAATTCAAGCATATCGAAAATGCGTAAAGTGGTGAATCGTGAAACAAGTCCTTGTGGTAGAAGGGCTAAATAGAAGCACTTTCTGGCCTCAACCATAGGTTGCCGCTTCAAATCACCTTGACTGCAAGAAATGCATGTCACTCGGGTTTGAAAGTGCATTCAGCTTGTAGTAGCACAGAGTGACACACTCAGAGTAATACACACGGGCCTCTTGACAATGCACCTCGTTATAGCCTCGCAATAACGAACGAAGTATCGCGTATCGCACCCATGGATATGCGCAGCATGCCTCGTTATATGGATGCTGCGCAATTGCGAAAAGCTTTTGTGTGATTATTCGATTCGTTGTAAAGGCCTAGGTGCACGCAGCTGTACTTAGGCAACTATCAACGGGGGCATAAGACTGTCTCCATTCTACAGCTATTTGTCGCATTCCACTGTTCTATACCAGTGAAACCACACGAGCTTTGCAAGTTTGGTTAGATCTGCTGCATTTGTCGACTGTCAGCGAGAGCTGGGTGATTGGATGTAGTTACGGTGTCCATGCGTTACGATGCGGCACCCATTTTGATGTAACGACACCATCATATCGCACATGGAAAGGTGCCTCACTTCACGTTATCATTGTAAACTCACGGTATCCTAGCTTGTAACGGACGCACGGGACTTACCATGTTTGCGCTGGCCCGGGGCTTAATATGGATTTTCTTGAAAATCTATGATAATATAACTTGAATATTGTACACTTAAATTGGGCACGCCCTATCTAGAAGAATGAGTAATTCTCATTATCTTGTTCTACTTAGTATAGTTGGTATTTCCAGAGCCAGCATCACCTCCCATTCAACTCTCCCCATAGCTACCTTCTGATTCCCCTAGCCACATTTATGTTCAAGTGCTGATCCTAGCCTGCTTTGCTCATGAGTTCCTTTCATCATTTCGTAACCCCACTTTCTCTTTCCCGCGCCCTTGTCGATGAAAGAGAGACACTTAAATTGCATATCCCGCCCCCACCCGCTCGCTGCAGATGTGCACATCCTTACTGGTTCCCAGCCACAATTGCACGACTACAATGTTGGTGATTCGGCGTAAACAAATATGTACAATTCCACGCTCAGTTCAAAATCGCGCATTCGAGGATAAGATTCAACTTGCAACGTTTCATTCCGTAATTCAACAATCCCAGGATTAAAGCAGTTCGGCTCAAGCTGGAGTGAACAGTACGAGTATTGCTAGTGTGATTCGCTTTCCTATCGACATCACTGTAGCTGTAACGGTAGAATCATACTGCATAGGAGCGAAACGTGGAAGTGCGATTCACGTGCCTAGAATTCCGGAGAAACTGATTCTTCTTCCATTCTACTTTGACATGCCCGGGCCGGGGGCAGCATCTGCGGCTAAACCGAGCTGCTATCTACTTAAGTTTCATGTTGACGATACGAGCGGACCATAGCCTATTGCGTTCACGAGATATTTAATCCACTCATCGTCTCATCAGCATTAGGTTGATTGCACTGTACAAGATAAGTCAAAGAAGGGAAATTGATACCTCGTCATTGCATCGACTAGGGCGCGGAAAGGTAGACACGTATGTCATGGAGACTTATAAAGCACAGAGAACAACAAAACATGGGATACAACTCAATCGGAATTCCGAGGGGTGGAACGGGGGGTAAGAGGGCGAAAGCTATGTACAGGAATAAATAAGTCATTGAAAAGATATAAAGAGTAAAGGCTCATCAGAACTAAATTCAAACCTTGTGAATTCTGTGCAGTTACCACATTTGATACGGTTCACGTGATTTCGCGAGACACGGCGCGCCGTAATGGGGCCCATGCGTTTTCGTCGATCAAGCATGGAATTTGGACATGTATTATCTAGAGTATTACGCATAAGCAATGGCGTTCACTGTGAAGAGCCATCCACAATATATTTGGATTTTTTTAGCGTTAAACTTGACTTTTAATTGCTCTATGCAGATGCAAGTAGATTACCAAGCTCCATAACCTCCCGGATGACAGTTTGGCTTGTGTGCCATGTTCTTACACCTCATACAGTCCAAAAAATTCAAGCGTGTACTTCCGGGTGTTCGCTGGCGTATGAGAGCTCTCTGGAATCAGTTATCATTGCTTGCATTTCTTGGGTCTGTTGAATGATAGAGAAGCGCAAAATCCTTTCGGGTTTAATTGATTATTGATCTTCAATCGTCGCGTATATAGTGGCTCGCGGTTGTTACATTTCATCTTACAACAGGGTCGTTTAAGATAGTTTAGGGCAGAGGCCAGGTTTGGCGATGAATTTAGCAGTGCTACCTTGCTGACGTGGCGAAACAGTAAGAACTCAGTCTCCAAAATTCACTGTTGATGCTTCAACTTGATCCACGGAGAAAAATTTTAATATTTCGAATACTGTAGCGCATGCTCTTCAGAGTGATACAAATATCAACATTTATTATGCCAGTCCACGGTATTCTGGGAGAAAATCTACATAACATGAGCGGATCGACTAGCTTTGAATTATTAGTAAACATTGCATGAATAAAACAATCTTCAAGCTGAGGGCAGTATCTAGAATGAAGTGTCAGGCACATTGGTAGAATCGGTTGTATCTGATGCAATCTTCTCGGTGCTTCCGATGAAACATCTTCCAATGACCACGTGAGCATTAGTTTGGCGGTATGAAAAGCCCTCACTCTACGAAAAGTCCTATTTTCAAACAACTCCTTCAATGTGATTACCTGCAAAATGGATCCTGGTCTGCCCTCCTACAATGCGAATCATGAGCTCGCACTGGCCCTTTGTACTTCTGGGATGTCCATGCTGACGCTAGCCTGAATCACACGTAACTTCACGATCATGCGAACTTTAAATCCCTGTGTGCGCACAGAACCGCACATCTTTTATCTATCCAATAAAATCCTTCAGCTCCAACTGCTCCAACATGGCTTTCGTTCACTTATGATACTCCGCGTCTCTTTCCGGTGTGATGAAGTTCTAACTCATTGCAGCATACTTGGATACACTACTGATGCCCGTTCATTGCTGGCATCATGATGATTGAATTACCATGCCCGATATGAACCTTTGACGTGGTTCCGCATACAAGAGGCAATCAGCAGCACTATGTAGTACAAGGGAGTTGGATTCAGTGTCAAAGCGTCGTTGTAATTATGGAGCACTCAGAAATATCTTTGTGATATGATAGACAGCATTAAGCTTTGCAAAGGCATGTCCATATAATGCATGGGCAGATCAGGCCGCTACCGCGGCAACTCCATGGGTGCCCACTCGACTCGCGATACTGATAACTAAGCTGGTCACGCAGAGAATTGAAATTGGGGGCAAGCGGCCAATGAAGAGTTTACAAGCTCCGATAACTATGCGGACTGGGATGGATGAGGTTTCACTTATGCTTTGCGAAGTTCACTGCCGGGTTTCATAACTCCGAGCGACGCTAATTTTCTTTCACTCGTTGCAAACGTCCACTGAGTGGCTGTATTTCATCAGCCTACGATTTTTTAAGTGAACCTAATAGTTCATAACTGGCACACATTGTTTCTGAAAGATAGGCGTTGTTCGCCACGATGAGGCTCGCACCTCACAAGTAGGAACAACTGCACCGTTTATGGTGAAGCATTTGGCTGAGCTTACAGCTCCAAATGTAATTCGTTCTTGGTAAATGTACTGTTGAACAGCTTTATGGGAGATTGGCAACGATGCTTTGGGAATTTTCAGACTAGACAGCGAAAAGAGCCTCTCCCTTCAATTCGTTGATGGTATGACCGATCTTAACGATAGCATCGCCTCAATTGCTTTCATAAACCCCAGCAGAAGTGAGCTATGCTATTCGTCAATTCAAATGGTGTTTTTTCACACTTCCGAAGTAACTAAGGGAGCGCGGCAAGAAATACAGATTCCCAAATTGGTGTAGCCACGCACTGTTTAACGCATCCTTCTTCTTTCCGTCTTCATATAGTAACTTATCATGGCTGTAATCTGTTGGAGGCTTGTAAGACTCTACGTTACACGTGGGGACAAATTCTCACTTCACTGCCTGGCAGGATAACTTTTAATCCGGAGCAGACATCTCTCTGTAATGTCTTCTGATTGAATAACGATACTAATGTACGCTCCTTGTTTCTACAGGTACTTGTACTGCGAATGGGCTGTTTGAATACCAAGCCCGGGCAGGAAATCATGGGAGTAAACGATGTAATGGACAGCAAACCAACCCGTTTGAGGATATCAGCTACTAATCCTGTTCGTCAGGCAGTTATCGGTGAATGTGAGCTCACCGGCGCCGAGAGAGCTTCTGGCGATGTCGATCCAGAATGGAGCAGGCGCTCTAATGAACTGAAACAGCTTGTTACAATTGGAAACCCGGATGACAAGCACATGGAATCCTTAATTTTGGTACTGGCCAAGCTCTCTAAGAGCAGTATAGAGAAACGACAGTACTTCTGTGACGTAGATGTAATACAAAGTTTGCTTCAGGCCCTGCAACATGGGCCCCTTCCAGTTGCAAAAGCGTCAGCCCATGCACTAAAACTACTCACATTTTGCCGTCCCAACCACTTGTGCGTTCCTACTCTTGTTTTGTGAGCTGTTTCCTCTGATGCATCTCACACTGGGCCGCTGGTGTTGCAGGATATTTCTCCAGTGTGAGGATGCTGTTCCAGTGCTTATTAAAAGCTTACTGTACGAACACTATGAAGTGATGGTGAGCTGCTTAAGTGCACTATGTAACCTTTCTGCCTCATTGGCGTGTGTTTGGCGCTTTGCAACAGACCGAGTGCTGCTCGGTGCTATTGAGAGAATGCTTACACAAAAAGTGTTGCACAGTGATCCACAAGCTTGTGCATCACAACTGCTACTTAATCTTACCTTTGCATCTAGCTATGCCATCAGCAGGAGTGAGAACTCTGGGATGTTGACAATGCATGGGCAGTTTGGAGACTCAACATTGACGCGGGACACTGACGGCAAGCAAATGACTTCAAGGGCCTGGAGCAGTAATCAAGGGAGCACTTATGAAACTCACAGCAGTAGCATAATTATGGGGCTGCAAGGAGTGGACACTTCAGCTCTCATGGCAGTGGCATTACGAGTTTTGTTGAAAGCCACACAGCTCGATGCCGAGAGCCGTGAGAACTGTATTGAAGTGATTCTAGCACTGCTTCAACAGCAAAAGCAGTGTGGCCTGCGGGATTCAAAGGTCTGCCTGCTGCGGAACCTGCCATTAAGATGACTTGAGTTAGCAGAATTTCAAGCAACTGCAATTAGACATATTTTCTCTGTGTCCAAAGCTTGATTGTAATGATGTGCAAAGTATATAATACAAGTCCTGTAAGATCGTACTCACAATCTGTCCTGAGGTACAGGTGTCAAGGGTTTTCATCCAGGATAAGGGGCTGGAAGTCGTCATAAAGGAGTCTATTCGTGAACAGGCGCTTGCTTCTACACAGGTTTTGGTGTGCCAAATTTTGCACATGTTTACCAATAGTTATTTCGAGGACATTTGTAAGGCTGGGTTTAATGTAATGATGGGCCACTTGCTGTCATTGAAAACAAAGCGTGGAGCAGAGGAACGTCAAGTGGATGTTGACGTACAGCACGCTGCTCTGATGCTAGCTCTACGAGTTCATAAACTCGGGAACCATCGCCAGGTATGTCCTCGTTTGTTATATGAATCGATTTGCTATCAGGTGACATCAAAGCCTGCAGTTGAAGAGTGAAAGGCGCTTATCACTTGCTAACGCTAGCAAGCTTGTGCAGCAACTGGCTCTTGCGAGTCAAACAGCTGGACATTTGCCAGCCTGTATTGCAGCCTCATCAGTAGCAGTGCAGCTCAGTGCATGCCGCTTGCTGCGAAGCCTGGCGAAAAGCTCCGTGACTCGCCGAGTCCTTCAAGCAGAGTCGGGGATAGCGTGTAAACTGGTGGAGCTGAATGCAAAGCAGCATCCTCTCACCACAGCACCGGCAATAGAGTGCATTGGATTGCTCTGTGATCTGAGCCGTGCCAATGCAGATGCCGTCGTCCGAGCAAATGGGCTGCAAGCCATGCTCCACACTTTGAAAGTTGACTGCCCTCAGGTAATCTCTCCTCTGATCTTCCCAAAGCTGGTTTAGTGAGAGATACTGCACGCTAAATGAGCACCATTCATTGTTCTAAATACTGCGGCCTTTCTCCAGGCGCAGCGGCATGCTCTGGTTTCCCTTCACAAAGTGCTCGTAAGCGCTGACAAGCAGCACCTGATCCCAAGGCTGCAAGACGGGCCCATGATCTCTTTAATTGTATTCGTTCTTCGTCATACTGCACACAGTGGCATCAATGACCAAACTCAGTGGATCTCGTGGTGCTGCCGGGTGTTGCACGCCGCAGCCCTTGTTGACAGCTCCTGTGCCTCTAAGGTATGCTGAACAAGTGGCTAGTTACCTACTCTTGCTGTTCTATTTCCTCATTTATTTTTTCTTTTTAGGCTTGGCAATTGTGGTGCGGCTGTGAACCAATTCCAGGGTGATTTGTGTGGGTACAGGTTGTCTCCTCGCTCTCCAAGAGGCAGGATGTACTTCACTTGCTAGGGCTGCATCAATCTGCGAATCACCTGCAAGAAGAAGTTCTGGGATCGTTGGAGATAGGTAAGAATGTATGCAGCGATGATTTCATTGCGAAAGTTGCTGATCTGCAACAGCTAGAGGAAGCCATTGCTTGTGAGCTTGATCACGGCCACCATCATTTGCTGAGCACCAACACTTCGTCACTGCATTGCACCACAGATACTATTACAGCTTCTGAGCTTACTGATGCGGTGGGGTGTGGGTCATCCACACCATATGGGACTGTGCCGCCTTTGTTGCAACCTGCCCCTCCGAAAGACCTCGTGCCCAAGGCACATCCCCCCCCCTACCTTGACCTCACTCAAAAAAAACGGATAACTTTACCTGACAACAAAGTTTCCAGTACCACAGTACAAGGGTGAACGATGTTTAGCCGGCAGGGCTTGTCATTGACAACTTTTTAACAAGGTTTTACCGGGATTTCGGGTTACCGAGAATGAACAGATTAGCCCTTTGGTACTTTTTTCTTTTTAAGAATTGATGATGGCAGCAATGGCAGGTGATGTAAGTATGGAGTGATAAGGATGTGACAGGGACTTCCATCGCAACACATCGGACAGCAAGCTACTGCTACCTTGTACTTCCACAGAGATGGCTTTCGGGCACAATAATGACTCTTGTGTATTGTAGTCTGTGACTTGCGTTTGGATGACGTGTACACCAGTGAGGTGTGGTTTGGAATTGTTTTCTTAGGTTCCATTTTTTTGTTTTCTAGGATTACTTGAATACACGAGTCAGCAAACGACAGAGAGTTGGTGTGCTCTGCTGACGTGTGTATGATTGGGTTGTCGTGAGTGAATATGTACTGACCAAAATGTTGTTATCTTCTCTTGATTGTTCTCGTTGTTCCATCAGCATGTCAATTGGCCCTGTCGACTTTGTGAGTTACCACTGTCAAAAACGATCGTGTTAAACACATCTAGGGTGTTCAGGCTGTCGTGGAGTAGCTATTGAGTTTTGTGTTTTCACACAGGAGAAAGGCTTTGCCTGTGGTTACTATACAAACAGGTAACTTGCACATGTATGTATGTTGTAGCAAGCCATTAGACTGCTTCTAATTTACGTTTTCTATCAAATATCCTGATCTTCCCAGAATGATAGAAACAGCATCTCAATCACATACATCCTGTGGAGGGAATGAGCACTTGATACTCTTGCAAATGCTATAAAAGTCACTCTATGCACACCACGCATGACGGAACCTCTGGAAATTGGTGAAAGAACATCGATAAAGATTTTCTTCTGTTTTAAGCTTGGCTTTGGCTGTTAGAAGCCCCCAACCTAGCTTCTTTAGAAATCTAAATGAATTGAAGTCCTTCCGAATACCTTTGACTTTTAGTTTGCGTAACAAATGTAGTATATTATCTAGTTGCTGCTTTCCGTGAGCTCACTTGTAAGAATGAGGTAGCTGCGGCACCACGTGGGAATTATCTTGTTTGCATGCATTCACTTGCTTCATCCTCTCGAGGCCTCGTCACTTCACGGCCTACTACTGGTGAAGCTAGATCAATTGCGGTTCGTTTATTCTACGCGCTTAGTTGATTCTGTTGCATTACTCCACCATCCCGCCGGCGGTGACTCAACGCGTTGCCACGACTTCCGGACACGATATTCACAATCTCTGCGACCCGCGTCAGCTCACCTCGTGTCTTGGTGGGATCATGTGAGGCAGTGAGCGAACTTGAAAAGGTCCGTCTCATGGTACAACTCTTCGCTGAACAAGTCGTGATCATGTATGTACTTCAGCACTGCATGTATGGCATTCTAGGCTTTAAGCCAGGATGGGAGCGACTTTATGGATTCAAATTATGGTAAAAAACTCGCGATCATGTACACCTCATGAGGCCTCACCAACTTGTTAGTCACCAAGCGAGCGGATGGTTCTATGCGTGACGAGAGTGTCGCCAGACAATACGTGACGAATTTCGTGTTCGTTCGTTACTTAACTAAATCGCTATAAGCTGAGAGCTCAATGCAACAAAGGTTCCGAAATGTCGTGGAGGTTACACCAGACAGTATGTAGTTGGTCAGGTGTTCAATTAAACCACCTCGAAGGCTCTCTGATGTGGACAGTGCCATAGAACAGTCCCTGTTCCATGGGACCCACGGCACACGCTGTCAGTTGACGATTCGTCGTGCGTACTCTTTACACCTACGTGCACCCAACAGGACAACTTATGTATTGCTTTAGTCACTGTGTTGTTCATCAACCCCTAATGTCTGCAATGCTTTTTGATGGACCCTTTGACATTGACATGCATATGGCCATTTGGTGCCTTGTTTGGTATCATCAAGGCATCAACTCACAAAAGATTTGCTTCCGCATGAGGCCATATTTTTGAAACCTATCTTGACAGGCTTTCCTTTGAAATATATGGTAGCTACTCTTCACAGCAACCTAAGGTCACTGTTGAAGCCAACTACATAAGCCCTACTCTTGCATAGCTTTCATAATTGCTGCTATTTCATAGCAAAGTACCTTATTCCAAGTGCTGCATCAATGAGGCTTGAGTTGCGAGAACCCAACACCAAGAGTACAAAAAGGTTGAACTGGGGGGCACACAGCCAATTACTTGCAGCGTCTGCACAAAAAGTGATGCAATATTTCAGCACAACATCCAACATAACACCTGTTCCTTGCTCTATGAGGAAAATGAAGTCACGCTTTTGCACTATCACAGACTAAGAAGCACAGCGAGTATTACATATGGTATCTTGAAGCTAAAGCCTGTATTGAATCTCTGCAATTGACAGATGGTCTAACAAATCTGTAGGTGGGAATTGTTACAAATACTAACAGAAATGGAAATGCTGATTGTCAAAATCTACCTAAACCCTGAAGTTTCACACAGATATGGGTCAAAAGAGGCTGTGTTTCTGCCCACTGAAGTCCTGAAATTCACTCCCCATTGCCATTGTGGGTCTTGTGTTCTTCCGAGATCTCATAAGGTGCCAAGCGTACTGAAAGAGTATACCCCCGACTGGTAATCTGCAGCAGAACAGGATGAAAACGTCAATACTCCTAGTACGGTAACTATCTTTTAGTATCCTAGCTGGTAGTTCATGACTTGAATCCAGACGGAGCAGTGTCTTAGATACGTACCCATGCCCCTTGTTTCCTGGATGCAGGCAAAATGCACTCTGATCCCTATCTAGCATGCCGTATTTTAGTGTCCGTTATAATGTAGAATAACTGGTGGCCTCTTGATTCCCCTCAATCAAAACTACCTTTGTACAGTCTACGAGTTGACTGTGCCTAGACAAGAAGTTGGAGATCCTGTGTATACACCACTACTGTCTACCTTGATACTATACATCTTACCATAAGTTCCCGCATGTAATGTTACTTCGCGTTTGTGTGGTTCCCAAAATCATGGTGAAGGGTGTTACACGCTATATCATATACCATGTTAAATGGTAGTTGGTCAAACAGACATGTCATGCTGGTAGGCACTTTCAGGCACATCACTGCTCATGCAGGCCTTCTTTCCAGCACAAAATGCCGGTATCCTCACATGACAATCACACATAACCAGCTAGCACAATCCTACAGAGATATACACACCCTTTTCACTCCTGGGCCAGGTCCAATGTCTGTACTTCATGTGAGCAGCAAGCAGCTAGTCGAAGAGATACTCACAAACTTAAGACTTGTAGGATTCTCCACATTCTGGACATTGACTTTGTTCCCTTGATATTGACTTAGTTCCTTTCGGTGTGGAGACCTTTGGCTACCTGGGATGCCTAGCGATGAGGTATGTAGCTCAACTTGCTGCTATAGCAGATGGCACCACAGTGATCTCGGGCTCTGTACTAAGGGGCCTTCCTAGCAAAAGCCTTGAAAGAGCTAAACATTAGTTTGTGCAAAGTTATTGCATTCATTTTCAGAAAATCTGCTCAACTGTACGTCAACGAAATCAATGTAGCCGCACTAGACGGTTTGCCACAACCTGAGGAGTAGCAGTGGTTACCTTTTAGTTGTGACTCTAAGAAAAATCATTTACTTGTAGTTCTCTCATTCTCGCACTCTGCTCTTTCTCGTGCCATTGACTTCCCAAATGCAATTAAAGCAGAATCTGGCATCGAATCAGTAGTCACGCAGTTGATTCAATGTTTTCGCGTCATTACAGATGTAACGCACATCAATACGCGATACCGCTCCCTGCAGGGCCCTGGCTCTGCCTGGGCTGACCTGCAAAGCTGCGTCGGCGAAAGGCTGAGAAGTAAGCTTTTATGTTATCAAATCAAGAGCTGGGACTGCGCACGTGTTACCTAAGATTGACTAAGTGCGAGTCTCCGGAAGCGGGCAGCATTCGTATCCCGAGTTCGTTGTACTTTCCAAGACGAGTTGCGCTCTGCAAATAAGTGATACGCTTCACGTTATTATAGCCTTGCAGTAGAATAGTAGAAGTTTGTAAATTTTATACTAGTTATAACAATTCAGGAGGACTGAATGTAACCCAGGTCACTGTGATAATAACTTTGTCAGCCTCGTTCTACTTGCCACTCCTGGCCGCGTGCGCGCGATCACTATAGCAATGCCTGGTTCAAGAAAACACAGTAGCTCAAAACTAGTAAAACTAAACGCGATATCCATGCCCTCTACTCCGCACAGCCATTCCTTCCGTCGCGATTCGAGAAACCAAGGCTAGGAACGCATGGATATCAGGGCAGGTGCAGTTATTAAGCGTACATCTAGGTTCAAGAGGAGACATCCTCATCGCCCACCTCAAAAGGACGATGATAGTGGACGTGTCAGTGATTCATCCTACAGCCAACACCTACCAGCATCAAGCACAACGGCCATAAGCAGCAGCAGCCCTTGAGATGCCGAAAAGGTTGAGCAGTATCAGGAAGGTGGCTACCAAGGCCTTCAGTTCATACCTTTCTTGGTAGAATCCTTCGGGAGGTTCAAAACACGAGCTATACGATTATTAGAGCAGATGGCAGATGTTGCAGCAACAGCAGGAAAGTTTTCAAAAGGAGACTTCCTAGCTAGTGCATACAGAGCACTAGCTATAGCACTAGCGAGGAGTAACCAGGCGATCTTTCATGGTGGGCTCTCTATTTACACAAGAATCACAGGAGATACTCCTCAAGCGGGAGCTTGAATCCCCTATCTAGAAGACTAGATACAAGAGTACATTTTTGTATATGTGTCAACATACCATTAGCTCAAGCTCTATGAAGTGAGTTACTTATCACCTCTTTCTTTCCTGTTTAGGTCTCTACCTGCCTACCTTTTTGTTGATGTAACAACAAAATAAGTAACTAAGCACATTACTAGTACACAGGAAGCCCAAGCTCAAACACAGGATGTGACAGTATATCACTCCCTCGTCAAGGCGTAATTTTGAAGACACATTTTCCAACACCCCCCACCATGTGAGTGCAACGTACGAATGCCTCAACCGACTCAGCAGACGATGTCTACCTTCTGACGTTAAGAGAATCTTGATAATTGCAGGGGTGGCAGCATGCGAGACCCACGATAAACCATCGATTTATGCCTGGATGCTCAGCGCATTACGCTGGTCAACTATTTCGCGTTTGACATGCATTTCGACGTTCTGCAAAGAATCCAATTATAGTCGAATTTCCCTTTTTGTTAGGCTCACAGCAGAGCACCTCAGGCCACAGTACATGGCCGGCGGATGTATCGTAGAGAAAATGACTCCACGGCCTGTGCTGCGACAATCGAGGTTCCCGAACAGGTGGCTGAGAGTGAGCTGTAATGATGGTTCGCAAAAACAAAGAAGAATTGCCTCTTTACTTAGTTTTTGTAGCTCCGGTGGGCCGGTGACCTGATCTATGCATACTGTATCCGTAGGTAGGATACTATCCGTTATTTGCAGAGCCATCTGCGTGAGAATTGATCATGTTTTCACTTCTACCTTCCGAAACCGAGGTATGCTTTATGCTCCAGCATTCCTCAACTCTGTCATGGACTCCTGGAATTTGGCATGAGCGAGTACGCCCTGCTGTTTCCCGCAGACTCGGGAAAACTAGTTTTTCTTTCGGAAGAACTTCCGTTCTGTAAGCCGTTCACCTAGAAACGCCACACATGATTGGATCACTTGATCGGTGAGTCTCTGAGAGGCACACGAGCAACTAATTATCTGTAGTAGATACTCGCCGAGCTTAACGGTACAAGCGTTTCCACGATAACCTTCGCATTGAAACCACCAGCCATGCTGACGACAATACGACTCATTTGAACGAAACGGAATCCCATCGCACCATTCAGCATATCAAATACGGAAACACCTTGAGCCATGTGCTCGTATTTATTATAACCAGAGAGGGCAGAGAAAACAACT
>JAULKQ010010089.1:0-12647 GCA_032356285.1 Smithsoniella earleae | reverse complement strand
TTAGAGCCGGCTCCCTTGTAAGGGAGTTGTGCACAGAGATGTGCACAGACTGCTTGTCTTCAACTGTCTAGGGGCTTCACTGGTAACCACTACCACCAGCGTTGTACGTACAGCGGTTTTAAGCGACTTCGAAGGCAGAAGTATAAAACACAGACAAAGACTGGGGATAGTGGGATGTGAGACTGGCTCCCAGTGCCTTGCCCTGTTAACCACGCCCCAGAAGATCGGGTTACAGACAATTCAAGCCACAAAGGACTTCTGTGTGGCCATAAAGATGCATACGTGTTTGTCCCTTACTCATGCAACAAGAACGTTCTACTGCTTTGATGCGCTTGGGACGCTCAATTTGATCCTGCCTTCATACATTAACCTTTTGCTTCTATGATTGGATGTGCAGGTCCAGGGTAGTGATTACAAACAATTATGGGCTTGGAAGCACAGAGCGACCAAATATACTTCACTCTGGCCAGGCTCAAACTCTGTGTCTAGTGTATTATCTGCTTTAATCACATCTAGAGACAAGGCAATAAATAACTCTAAACGAGCTAGTTACCAACAATTTTTCAAACTGGTGGACGTATTTTGAGTGCTCAGTACTTTGCCGCTCCAGCAAGGCATGCACATTCCACCTGTGCTCTCACTGACTTCTTGACTCTGACAAGCCTGATGAAGCTTCGCGAAGCTTCATACGAATGCCCAAGATGGCTTGCCAAGGTTCTTATTCCAGCTTTCACTTGCACACAAGCAGTGCATCATACCCTTGCCACACTTTGTGGACTTCAATCATGCGTGCCAAATTAAAAAGAATTAAAAAAAAGTTAACCAATACAGGCGTGCATTTTACACTGCTATGTGTTATTCCAACCCAAGCTACGCCATTTATTTTTTTGGGAAATGAATCATGTTGTATGCATGGAGCCCACAATACGTCACATTATCAAGAGGTTTTGGTTACCGGTTGGCAAGGTGTTCAGACACAGCCTTTGATTACCCGATCCACAACCCACCCCAGCCGACTGCTTGACCCCCGGTAGCCACTTAAGCTCATAGCATCACCCTCCCTAGATCTGCCATATGCTCTACAAGTGGTAATGATTAGAATGGACTGCATGAGAAATAAGCCATGGAACATCTACCTCTCAGGAGCTTTCGACAGACAACCCTGCTGTGGAACCCGAGACAGGATTACTGAGGCAGCTTTTAGCGTATGTTACACCCTGTGCACAAGTACACAACCTAGCGGAATCAACCCGTTTGAACCACATAGACACAGTAAGGCCCTGCACAGCGCACTTCTGCCTTGCATTTCTCAACGATTTGGAAGTAAGCGCTTTTATATTGCCTGATTTGAAGGAGATTTAGTTGGCAAGGTGATCGAGCATGGTCATCTGTATGCAAATGGTAAATTTCATCAGTTTTGGGCTCCTGGGTCTATGGTTACAGTAAACTCACCTGATTTAGACCAGAGAAAGTCAACTCTGAAGTGAGGGAAAGTCGTGTGATGGTCAAATAGCTCCTAAGGTAATCTGTGAGTGACTGCTCAGGCTGCAGAGAAGGCGCTGGGATTTTGAACACAAGGTGCAAAAACAGAGATACAGAGATCGTTTGATGGGCTTTAATTCATGTCCCGTTGTGCTGCTTATTGTGATTTTAATGTTTCCATTCGCACCTGTTCTGAAAGGCCGGTGTTCAACAGGCCATGCCTCTCAACGGAACTGGTGACGGTTTGGAACATGCGCATGTGTCTCGACAACAGGCCTTTGACTGCGTTGCTCTGTGCGCTCTGATCGAGCTTCTCTCGCATCTCTGCGACTGCCAGTCCTCCGGGTGCTCTCCCCGATGCCCCATTCGTTTGCTGGGCTGATTTCAGGCCGTCCACTGTTGCCAAAGTTGATCGCGCAGCCTTATTCAGCGCCAATCCCATTGCTCCGTAGTCATCTGACGCATGTGCTGAAAAGAAATCATCAGCTGTAGGCCCGACGACGTATCTCTCCACCTACATGGGCTTTCGTGTTAATGACGAACGATGCAAGATGAAATTCGCCACTGAACACTGGAAGTCAATCTTTCAGGGATAACGAAATAGAAATAACAAGTGCGTCGGGGGCTTGCTATTCTGATTTTGGCTGGCTAGGCAAAGTCGCACTGTTTGTGCACACCATACCATTCCACAGGATGGAGCCGTGGAAGAATTAGAGACCGCATGGATACAATACACTCGAAAGAAATGAAGCATAGTGTAGTTTGTCTGGAAGGGATAATTGGCTGGTGATTGCGTCAAGCTTGCCTGAGATAGTCACGGCAACAAGGCGCAGAGTCCAGGATTGACGATATCTTGAACCCCAGATATGACAAAAAAGTTGAATTTGTACAAAAAGAGAAAAGAAAATAAGGCGTATTAGATGTCATGTGATGCAAGTCGACCCATGGAGACAGAATGGCAAGTGCACAAAAAGGAAAAGTGGCACGATCCAAGAGCACACCACACCAGTATCTGACTTGACTGCTACGGTATTATCCACAATACCACCGGGGATAAACTCGTGCAACATAGCCTCGTAAGTCCATGGAGTAAGCATCGGTGTTACAGCATCTCCGCTACGGTCCAGGACGAGCACCGTACATTTCTTGCTGAAGTCATAGATTCGTTTTGAAGGTCCCTGAACAGAGAAGGTGTGAACAGGCACAGTAGAAAATCGCACGAATAGAGCAAATGTCGGCAAGAAACCGGTGAAAGTAGCGGAAATGGACGATGACTCTCACAAATAAGACCCCAGGCTACTTCTGTCCATAATTTAAGCCAAAGGTGAGAAGTTCAGGGTGCATCTGAAAGCACTAGAGGGAATATTCAGCTCCGATGAAAGAGAAGATGAACCGATGCGCGTGCACAGATGAGCAAAACATTGGCATATAGTCATTCTTCAAAAAGCTTGTTTACTTCTTGAAACTTACGGAAATGAGGTCTGATGCTGCGCGCGCCAAGTCTCCAGCTCGTTCTGAGCTCCTTTGATACCGTAAGATAGGCGTACACCGTAGTGCTGCAGCAATCCCCGTTATCGATTCCAACAACGAGCGTTTCCACGGCCCAAGCGGTGTGTTGTACGGCTGAGGTGCTGCTGGTAAGCTAGGAGGTTGGTACGGAGTAGGTGCCAGGAACAAATGCCGGTCCAACGGTATGAAATCCGCAAATACGTCTCTCATCGTGACTATTTTGGGTTTACCGTTACGCCCGTGAGTATCATGTGTCGCGATGGATACCAATGTTGCGTCATCTGTGCGGTTTGTGAACACTGCATGCTGTGTTGCACGTAAGTAGCACCTCTACTAACACCAACTATAGTGAGTGCGAAAGTGAAAAGAGATAAATGCAGTAAAAAAGGGAGAACGTGGATATTTGGTGACGGAACAGGAAGTAACACAGTGTTCCCTGCTTGCAAGATGCCCATAACAACCCGTGCTGCGTGGTTACAATATGACATGTGAAGGTGAACTGATATAGTCAAGAGATTCAGGAAACGCACTGAGGTGATAAGCACTGTACGCGTTCTTCTGGAGGAGCTTAGTCAGGCATTCTTGGCTGTTGAGAGTTGGACGGAGAAGCACGTATGCCTGAATACACTCCCAGAGACATCGTAAGCACTCACCTAAAATATGATTGTGGGCACATTGTGCTTTGGGCAGGACGCTTCTTGCGGGTGCAAGGTAAGCGAATCATACCGTCTCATTCACGGGCCGTGCTACCTGAGACCCATGTCCATCAACAAGGTGCTCCAATGACCGTACATCGTAGACACGATAATCCGTTAAGAAAGTCATCGGGCACGCAAGAGTGATCATGCGCATGGCTTGGTCATCAGCGATGAGTGCTTTAGCGATGGGATCGTCCTCGTTCTCAGGCGGTGTTAACAAAATTTGGATATAATGCCGCCATATTGCAATTAAATCATCCACTTGAGTGAACTGAGCGCCGTTCATAGTCTCTATTTTTCAACAAAGATGTCACCAACTCTTGAGCTCTCTCTTCATCACGAAACCTGTAACCCTAGTCACTCACAAATAGATATTTGTTGGTAGAGCGACGTATTTGCTCTTGCAACGACAATCGACAGGTCTAAACTGAGCAGTAAGAAATGCAGGATCATTGCGCATAGTGAGCTGCAGTTGTGATTCAGCACATGCATGCCCTCTCGCTCAAGCGCTAAGTATCTCAGAAACTTCCTTCGTGTAAATACGTTTCGGTAGCAGTTTGTACTCTGGCAGCGGATTTCAGATAGTTAGAAGATATCTGCAAGCGCGGAATTGCAATTCGGAAAGCAAGCATTGAGGGCAGACAACTTGTTCAGGACAATCAACCTGTTCTCACTCTCGCGTCATCTCACGAATGGACAACACAGCCAAAACGAGATTCAAGACACCTTGAACTGGGCATATCACAGCTATACTGCCAAGTGTTTTCGGAGAAGAGGATAAATCTTGGGGGGGGGGGGGGGAGGGGGAAATGGGCCTAAACATGTCCGCAGGCTTGTTTCTTTCGCTCCATCAAAGTGAGAAGCAGGCGATAATACCAGCATATAAGCCTGAACCGAATGAAAGGAGACACGGTAGTGTTTTATTCAACCGTGTTCCAGTGCGAAGTCACATTTTCAAAAATAGTATAGGATCCAATGCCTCGTGTGCTGCGAGCTATACCCGACATTCACAAGCTGCGGGTTGATCCTGGGATAAAGCATCATTATTGTTTATCTGGTAATGCCCTGTGGGGGTATTAGTCCTCAGACATGCTTCAGTCCGTCCACGAGAACACGATGGTCAAAAATTCAAAGTCGCCTACAACTTGTGACATCCTTCTGTGGCTGTAAAGAATTTCAATTGTTGAAAAGAGAAAATTTTGTATGTACTGAGTCAAGGAGCGAGTTCTGGTAAAAATCAGCGGGTACATGCCACGGTGCCCATTGATCGAAGCGGTCAAACTACCGAAGAAATGTTCATGAATTAATACACCGGGGACTTCACCACGCCCGTGGATAAATTTATGGTGTTAAAGATGGAGACTGGAAGGGGGCAGAGGCCTGTAGTGGTCCACCAAGTATAAGAATGCTGATATGAGTGAGCGTGCGTGAAAAGTGACATCACCCGATCGAGCAGGATGTGGTTATTTATTATTATTATTATTATTATTTTTAACACTGTGTAAAAGGTACAGGAGCGTGAAGGACGTTCGGTGTCTGGGGAGGGGGAGACACCCGTGAGGTTGCAAGCACGTGTTAAGGTGTCACAGAAGGGGACGAAGAACGAGTCTTGCTGCACAATCGGGGGTCACCACACCTCCGAATCATGCTGCAGAATGAGGTGGAGGGTACAGTTGTTGATGTGCAGTTCTAAGGCAGAGATGGAACAGGGTTACTGAGGGGCCAGGGTGCATTTGTATAATGCACCCTGAGCCTTGCATAGAGTTTGGTGCTGTTGTGTTATCCATTATGAGCCAGAAGATAGCCATAAGCCCAGGCACTTGGCCTGTGTGACAGTCCCATTGTGTGGGTGCATGGGGGTGGTGATAAGTATTTCACTGGTGAATGCATTAGCAATGTACCTGCATTAGTTGCCATAAGTTTTCATGGTAAAGATAATCTGTTGCAGTTTGTGAGTGAGGCACAGCAACTGTATCATCTGCATGTAACAGACAAGCTACCAGAAAGATGTCTGTCCAGTTGAATTTGTGTGTAACAGACATCGTATCAACCACCACATTTGACCTCACACCCCTTCTTGCGCAAGCATGAAAAAGACACCATCATGTCTGATTGTGCCGTACTTGTTTGCACTAGTCTAGATTGATGTCCATTGGGGCGTTTAACTTGCCCTGGGGTCGGGACACTGCTCTGAAGACGGTTTGATGCGAAGGATAATTGACAGATACGCCTTGAAGAAGCAGCGAGAGTGAATGCTTGAGGAATCCATGCATTCACAAATTTCACGGAAGAAGAGTAAAAAATCAGGTCCCGGGATGACTCCGTGTACTCCCATAAACGAAGCATCTAATGTAAGAAGTTCTCAATGGTAATGGATAGTACTTCTGTTATTGACTGACAATGTCATCGTGTTCAAGACAGCCAGAGCAGTACTTAGAATAAGTCACGGAACGGTGACACGGGACAATCACTGTAATGCTATGCTAAATGCAGCAGCCTTTTATACTAGCACTAGTGACAAAAACATGTGTTGAACTCATCAATCCTACATTGCATGCATTATACACATGTATCGTGAAGTATCCAAGAGTGCTGAGCTCTTTCCAACACCTAACAGAAGGAAAACAGATGACTGCTTGTGTGAGCAGTAGAAAGCGCAACAGTCCCATCAGTACCGCACACAGCAACTTTATGAGCTACTTGCTGAGTGAACGTGCTACGTTACTGTTTGATGTGTTGCTTCCTGTTGTCACGTAAGTGCTCGATCAGGCCATCACTTGTTGGGGGCATGCATGCACCCAACACTAGAAGAACACACAACAGTACGCTTGAGGCATAAGTGGAGCTGAACTGCTGTTTTAAATCTCTAATTAGCCAGCTGGGCCCCTCCCTGTACCTATTTACGTTGGGTTCAACTGGGTTCCGGAACCCTGTTGGCCAGGCCTTTCCTAACAAGGTCCACGTCAAAAGACTTCATTTACAAATGGTTTGTCCTGCCCTAATTCGCATATGTAGAAGTCATAGGACGAGCCTCGTTAACTTTGCAGCAGCAATCAAAGCAGAATACGCCATCAAATCATCAGTCGTGGAGTCGTACAGTTGAATCCCGTGAACCAGTCCGCGCATAGAAACGCGCTTCTCCTATTTAGTAGATAAATCAAACTCGTAGAATGTGCTTTATGTTCTGTATGTGAGCTTAGACCCACCTGTAGGCCGATACTTCGTTGTTGAACATGCAGCTGAGAGAAAGGAGTGTGAACAAGAGCTGTCGCTGAATTTGCGCGCACTTTGTGTAGACGCAATTCGATTTACAAATTGTTATCGCCTCGTGCTAGTTCGACTTGAAAGTATGTGGGCGATGGCGCTACGACTCGGTTTCCCACACTTCCAGGTCATAGCGATTTAAATGGAAATGGCAGTCATGCGCTATCTCGAGATATATATGCACTACTCAAGAGCCACGCGATCGTGTAAATAACGAATGTTAATTATCCCTTGAGAGTTGACGTTTCCTGTTGTATGTCAAGATGAGCTAGGTCACTTGCTTACTCCACGGTGCACGACCACCACGATAGTCCGTCATCAATAAATCACAATCGCCGAATATAATCCTTTTACACTAAATGAAAACAATATTCGGCACTCTACACAACATATGCGTGTTACTGAAATGCCTCCGCGGGCCCCACCACTCGTGAATACTGGGCGCACCTAGCACCTAGCCCCTCCCTCACAGGAACCGCAGTTACACAAGTATGCACTGAGACGACGCACCCCCGAGGGCCACGGCCAACTTACCTAGCAGCAGGTGTCTACGTCCAGCATCCGAAAAATCAACTTTAGAAAGACAAACTAAATCGCGTACTTTTCTTTATGGGATGATACTCGGAGAAACGGACGCAGAATGACAAGGAAGCGGTCGTTGAGCAGCGGCGTAACAACGATCCGACAATGACCCAGCAGAAGGTGTCTGTGCGTCCAGCAGCCGAAAAATCAACCATGTCATGGTATTGTAGTATGACTGTCGTCGGTTAAAACCTGGCGAAGTGCCACAGTGCACGCCGGAAGCGTTGCTAGCCAACCCTCAGTGGTTAAAACTTTGTGAACGCATTAAAATAATGTCATCAAAAGACAGGACAGCGTATGTGATAATACGAGATTATCACAGGTACATATATGACAATAGTGTCTGAGAAGCATCGGAATACGCGTCGTGAGCAACTAAGAGTCCTCAGGCGCGGGCGCTTTTGGGGATTTGTCACAGCGAACTCGTAAATCGCAGAGATGCCAGGAAATGGGTCTTGCGGGCGCCGCTTTAGGACAGTGTGAGAGAACATACCAAGCACGAGGACTAAGTCAGATAGTTCCCAATGTACATGTATATAGTAGTGCAGTTTGTCGCTGCTATGAATTTGGACTGTTACATGTACTGACTTGATAAATTGCGGCTATCATGCATTCCTGTCATGTGTAGGGGTGCCCCATTTTGCTGCTCTGCCCTTGTGGCCTTTCAAGGTAACTACGAGACAATACAGCGCAAGCGTTCAGCTCAGCGGTTAGCTCTTTTGAACAGCAGCTAGCTTCTCGCACATTTGCCTGTAACTGCGCCAAATTGAGATACATTCGTAGCATGCCAGTTTCACCCGGACTATCGAAGGATCTTGTCAACTGACCATCAGCAGGCTGGGAAAGAACTTCCGAGTATAGAGAACCCGGATTTTAGATGTTTCCATCCACAGTACGTGCATCTTGTGTGTTGCTCTAGAAGTTACTGAGGGCTCTCACTTGAACTTGGTGAGTACATAATCGCCTCTCACGCACCTGCTCAGCGTGCTGTTCCAACATCTTTTCCGTAAGGATCAGGAACGTAAGTTGTGGCAAGCTGTAATAATGAGTCTTGTTTTTGGCAGGCGTCTGTTCTCTTGTTTTTCACCGTTGTGCTTAGCAGCAACGAGGTTGTTCACATTACACAGTAGCTTTATGGAAAGTGATATGAAAAAAGTATGAGTATGTGCGTAATTCTGACAAAAGTTTGCGACATAAAATAGTTCTGGTGTTCTTCGATCGTTGTCGACGGGGCTACGCCACAGTACGGAGTGCGTCATCGTGCAAGTTTCATTTGGAGCTGAATCCGTGTATAAGGGCAAGTATCCATCTTTCTTCGATATACTAAGGCTACGGAGTCTAGAGACATAAGTTTTATTTTTACATGTTTGGATATGCGCTCTAGGGGCGACCTTTTACAATTCGCAATCACTGATCCGCGTGATGGCTACCAATCCCATAACATCTTTGCGAAAGCATGATTTTTGGGCATTTTGCATCACACCTCCTTCGATTCAATTCACTTCGCGTCCTGTGCCATACAATTGAGACTCTTATCCCGATGAAAGCGCGCGCTTGCAAAGTACAAATCGCAATGTTATATTCCAATGCAGGTGAACAAGAATCGATAGTCGGAAACTATTGTGCAGTGGCAGGGTGTGCATATCCTCAAGATATCGGCTTCAACCTTCACACCAGTTAGGATCTTTTGGCGCGGCTGTGGCATCTAGCGTGCCTGCTACACTAGCAGGCAAAATGAGCGATACCTGCGCAGAATGGATGGTAGGAAGGTCTTATGTTGCCACTGTGTGGCAGCCACGACATGCACCGGAGCCGTTGCCTGCCCGTCACTCTCGGAAGGACAAATTGGAGTTCATGTCAAAACAGCTAGATACATTCGCCCCTGGCGATAAGCTTTTAGGGAGATATCAACTCTTAGGGCCCGAAAAGCGTGGCCGTGGAGGTCCGAATGCTGACTCTTCACTGCAAGTTGTGCCCCGTGGTTAATTCAATGATAACGCACTCTTCTCTTCAAAGCTAAAACGCTAAATAACAGAAGATAATTTATCTAAATACTCTCAATTTATCTAAACTTCACGTGGTTTCAACCGTGCTAGCCTATACTATTTGTTATTTGTGTTGTCAGGCTGTCTTGGATGTCTTGGAACAGCTGGCCTTTCGCGCTCCTTACAATTGAAGCCACGGAGGCTAATGCTGAATCAATCGGACACAGAGCTTCATGTTTGAAAACGCGAGATAGCACTTACACAACTGTTGAATGGAGTTACCTGGCCGCATATCTTGTATGCAATTCCGTTTTTTTATCGGCTTAAAAGCCACGGGAAAATAGAGGCATCTTTCTTAAGAATTTGATCTGGAGCAATTCAGAGCTATACGCCAAGTTCACTACGCCAACTTCCGGAAATAAGCATTGTCAAATGGTGGAGACGGAAGTACAGAATAATAATACAGCGCGACTCAATACCATGCGCCCTCTCAAGTTATCGCATTTGAAGCTTGCAAATACCAGAGCTCAAAACAATATCACGCTGTCTCGGCAAATTGCGCCAGCATGTCCAAACTCCTGGATAACACTGCGACCGTTCAAGAAACCTCAGGCGTATCCCCACTCACACATCGGCTTCTTTCATGCGATAAGGATATCAACATTTCATTATAAAGCGTCATGCCTACCTGCTGAGCAGGGAACAAGCGACTCGCACGCGTTCACATGTACGAAGCGCTTCTTGTCAGCCCACTCAACTTTAGCCGCTTTCCTGTACTGGAATTCAAGACGATTTGTGACACTGATTTTTTTGCAGCTTTTGCCTGTCACGGAAACGGTTGCGAACCTTGCCAGGCGCTTGATGCTGCCAAGAATCCTTCTAGTATTCAGCATCCTTACTACGGCGAGCGACTGCCTCGTGCAAAATGAGGAATAACTCGCTCTGAAACCAACTTCCGCCGACGAAAGAGTTATGATCGGGAGCTGTGGACATCCTCACCTTGTTCCGGGCCGCAGCAGGTTACAGGCGATCGAGTCGTCTTGGGGCCCATCTTGTCATCACTCACATATTCATAACAGTAAGCATGAGCCAATGACGCTAGCTCAGTCGGGATTTCGCCCTTGCTTCGTCCGCATGTGGGTATCTTCAGGTGACACTCTAGGTTCGTGTTAGACTCGTAAGTGGCCACGCCGATTAATATTTCAAACCTGTAGTTCAATACAAGGTTTCTGAAGCAGTCGCAAAGCTGAATACATTTTCAGAGAAGAAAGAGGTTCATAGATCAAACAGATCACAGAAGCAAGTGCCGCGCTTGACTTGAAGTCGCCTGGTGCAGGGCAAGGAATCGTGCAGTTTGCAATGCGAGTCTATGACAGTGGGGCACGATTCTTCGCTGTCAAATTCTTTGCAGTTGTGGAGGAGTTCGAGAGCGAGTGGCGGATGTACCAGGACCCGTGCTTACAGCTGTTTGCTCCAAAGGTCGTGGAGAGCTGCTCAAACTCTGACGGAGCCGTGAAAGACCCACAAGGCATGCCGCTGCCGCCATTTATTATCATGGAAAAGGGAGACTGCCTCAAGGACCGCCTCATTCGAATCCAGGACGACAAATTCACCGCCATCCAGGTGCTTGTTCACCAGCGCCCCAACACACCACCCTTCTTTTTTTTTTCGTTGGTAGTTTTGGGACAATCCAGCTTCGTATTAACGCACTCTGTTCAACTAGTGCCCAGACTTTAACTTTAACCTGGTCTGGCGCCGTGGCTGGGAATCGGCACCGTGCAAGTGGAACTCTGATGACTACAGGTTATTGGACATGTCAGCAATCGCATCGCTGAGCTGCACAAATACGGATATGTTCATCGGGACATCAAGCCGGGGAACATCCTCTGGCAGGAGAGCTCTATGACTTGGGTGTTGATAGACTTCGGCGCCGCGGGGAGGATCGGGAGCAAGGTCCCTCTTAACGCTACACCGATGTACGCTCCCCCGGAGGTAATGCAGGCCTTCGTGTCTGGCGTCTCCCAAGTCGACGTCGACCCCGCCGTGGACGTCTGGGCGCTGGGGGTGATCGCCTTCGAGCTGCTCACTGAGCAGTCAGCCTTCCGCCCTTACGATAAGCAAGACGTGCGCGCCCCCGCCCCCTTCTCGTTATGAGATGAATGTGTGCATGAGTGGCTAACAGGGGCCTGTTAATACAGTACGCCCAATGTGACTAAGATAGTAGATCAGTCTATGGAGAAATGACACAATAGCCTTCTAACTGGGCACCTGTGGAACACTCAATTGCTGGAGCTTGGTTTGGGGTGGCTGGAGCTACAGCACCACGGAGGCTGTGAGCGTGTGTTTTGCCTGTTGCAGTGGCTAGCTGGTTTGATGCGCTTTGACTGTACCGTGGGATGTGTCCTAGTTGAGTGAGATGGCCGTAGTTGGGAATGTGCATGCAGACGATTAACCAGCTGACTGACAGCAGCAGGGAGCTGCCGTGGGAGGGCAGCAGGCTGGACAGCAATGTTCGGAAGAAGCTCGGGTTGTTTGAGAAGCCCATCCTCAAGATGCTCCACCGGGACCCCCGCTGCCGTTGCAGCCCTGCCGACGTCGTCAAAGACTGTATGGAAATACTCTCCCCACCACCTGCCTTGAACATCCCTGACCGCACCCCCTCCAAGGGGGGCATGAAGCTGTGCAAACTTGTGGAGAACGTCCTGTCCATGTGTGCCACAGCCACTCCCCCTGCTGCTTAGGGGATTCTAGCAGCTGCTATGTGTCACTGCGTATTTAAGTTTTGCCCCCAAGCTGGTCAGAGCCCATCACAGGTTTGCTGTTCGGGTGTTCATCATCAATGTGGTGAGAATCCGCCTTATAGCTCGAACTAGTCACCACATGCAGCAACATGGTCTTCTTGATGAACATATAAATACTCGCAGCTGCTCTTCAGTGCTTTTCGCTTTTCAGCGTGTTGGATTGAGCAGTGATGCTAAACCAATGGGTAAAATGGGTAAGCTGTAGCTGTGTAGAGCTGAATAACTGAAACTCGGGAATACCAGGGTAATCCAAGATAGCAGAAGACTTCAGGAGTCTGTGTGACTCACAAGGGAGGTGACATACTCCGGCCCACGGCCAGGCCTAG
>JAULKQ010010078.1:0-12651 GCA_032356285.1 Smithsoniella earleae | reverse complement strand
TGATTCGGGGCAATAGGTTAATTTTCCTACGATTCTTTGGTTCGTTAGCTCGCATGATTGGCCATGGGTTTCAGCAAGGAGCTTCGTTTCCGTCGTGTGATTAGCCTTGCATCAAGTCTCGGTTGAGTCAAATGCATGATAGCTGGTTTGATGCCTGAATTCGCTCTAATCGCATCTGTAATTAAATGGTATGTAGGGCATAGGGTGCAAATGCGGGGTTGAACAACGTCCAACTTCGTGGCCATTATTGGCCATCATTCCGTATCCGATATTTTACAGATTGTCGAATATGGTGTCTTTTTAACGTAAAGTTTCGCTCCTTGAAGACGCGAGACTTGTGAGGTTGCCGAGCAAAGATTCAAGAGATGATGTGTGCCAGCCTCAACAGAATACTACCAGTATGTTGTTTTCAGCTAGTACGAGGCCGCAATCACTTGCCCGCACTGCCTGAGTGCAGTCTTCGCAGCACTTCTTAAGCAGCTTTGACGACAAGTCTAAGCTAATCCTACTCGCTGAGTTTCGCACGTAATGATAGGATCTAGAACGAGGCGCAACTGCAGAACCAACCAGTACTGCAATTGACACGTGGCTCCTAATCTCTTCAGGAATGAGCTCTATCTGTTCATTCTTGAGATTATGAAGCAGTATGATGCTCATTTTACCGCACTAATTGCTTCTGACAGCCCCGGCGCTCATTTGAGTTGCGCTAGACCTGACTTACCGAGAGCAAGAAACCTTCAAAGCGTTCTTCAACGGGAAGCCTGTTATTGTAAAGTTAAAGATACACAATAGATAGTTGATGTAGAGCTTATTTTTGGAACTTCTCCCTAAACTCGCCTCCGGAGTCCACCGGCACGTGTGTTTGAAGTTTGAAACCAGTCACCATGCGGCAACGCGGCATGAAGGTCGTTCGCAGTAGATGTATTATCCCTCATCATGGGAGCTTGTTAACATGGTTAATCTTGTTCTCAGATCCGGCGCTGTCTGTCTGGGGACTTCTGGTCGGTGTGCAATGTCTCACAGAACAAGGAGTTTGTTTCGAAACGCCACAACCTTCTTGAAGCTGCTCGGACTGTGCAAGCATACGGACATCACGGCACGAACCATCCCACACATGACGAATCTAGGTTGGTTATTTGTCTCAGAAAACGGGTTTAACCCCGCCCGTCCAACCGAGCCATTGGACATATATATATCGGATTCACGAATCAGCGGACTGTGCTTCCGCGAGAAGGAACGCTGACAAGGCTAAGTTTGTGCGCTTTATTCACAAGGAGATTTGTGTGTCCTTGATAAGAGGCAACAAACTTTCTCTTTCAGCGGTTCTTTGGTCTGTTAGCTCGAAAGATCGGAGACAGGTGCCAGCAAGGAGTGCGCTAGCTGGGTTGATGCCATAATTGGCCTAGATTCCATCTGTATCTGAACACCATATGGAGAACTTGCAGGTGAATTTGTATCGGGTTAGTCACAGGCTTTGACAGAGTGCAGGTTATGCGCAAGAACCTGGCCGTACTCGGCAATGTTTCCAGGCCGATCCTTGGTGCACTGGTCTCTCATGAGACTGCCTCCACCATGACCAATTTGACTACAAAGCCCCGCGCCGGCTCAACCTATGAGTACTGGGGCTACTATGTTACAACCCCTAACACTGACAAAGGCGAACCGCCAGGACTAGTTCCACCTTGGTCTCTTCGCCAGCTCCGGGTATGACCCCTCACAGCTGCTGGGAGTCTATACTGTTTGTATCAAAGGTTTCAGAGCCCGATTAGCTGCACGCTGGACCCATTCAATTTTGGTCAAAGCGTTTCTTTAAACAGAGCTCAGCTAAAGGGAACATTTTGGCACAGGACTGCAATTCAAGAAACTGTGCATATTTTATTTTCTTTCTACCTCTGCATTTCTCAGCCATCAGATCTGTTATCTTGGGCGTTTTTTCATCGGTATGAAGAGTACGAAGGTGAGACGCATTACACCAACTACCTACCTAGCGAAGGATCATTCGATTGCAACCTATGCACAGCCTGCAGGCAACGACAAGGAACGGAGTCATCGACTTTTTGAAGATCGACGTTGAGGGTGCGGAGAAGCATGTTTTTGGTGACCTCGCCTCTTGGAAAGCCTTCTGCAGCGTCCGGTGTATTGCATCAGAAGTCCATGACTGGGAGGATGGTGCTCGAGAGTCCTTTAACGTCTTCCTCAGGGTGTGCTGCCACCTCCCCTCACACTTGAAATCCTGACCACTGAAGCCCCACCACGAGATGCCCATTGTGGTTCTTGCTGGACTTGTCTGACATTCGACTCCCACGGATGCTACACGTTCAGCATGTGAGTACAGTACTGGTGCATCAGGCTGGCTTCAAGGTGCTGACAGACAGAAGACTTTATTTACAGCAATTTGTTGGAACAAGAACTGTTGAAAACAAGACAAAAAGCGTCAGCAAGCCACCAGAACACTGTGGCTATGTAATTGTGACTTGCTATGCACTGGGACATTCAATCAATCTGGTTGACTGTTGTAATTTTTGTGCCATGATATAAGTTCTGGTCATTTTGAAAAACAAGCATGTGTACAGACACTTTGTACATAGGGAGAGTCAGTGGTAGCATATACTGTCTAAACGCATACTTCACAAGGGACCAACTCTGCATTGCGAAATCCATTGTTGTTGCTGTTCTCACCCTTTCTGTGATTGAAGCTTGCAAACACTGGTGGTATTGATGATTCTAGAGTCGTTCTGAGCTCGAGCACTTGTTGCAGAAAGGATGCACACAAGATCCATTCAAGTTTGTGGCCGATTCAGGCGAGCACTCGTTGTACTGTCGCCAATCTCTTGGGTGATTGGCTGCAGCTTGAAGTTGAGGGTTTTCGAACACGGGGGCTAAGTGACATGGTGTCTCATGATTTATTAATCGCAGGCGTTAAGAGTTTCCTGTAGGTGTGGTAGGGATAAGATGTTATGGTTGGATGAATGATTGCATGTAGAGAAAGGCGAGGCGTTTTTCAATGCAGTGTAACATAGAATTTGTTGAGGCAACGTATAAATTGATGGTATCGTGTGAACCTGCTTTGCTTTGCTCTGAACAGGTCACAATACCTCCACCATGCAGGCTGCCCAACTGTATGTTGTATCCACTTGTCGAGAAGAACGCCACTCTAGCATCTGGGTAAAATCCTTTCAGCAACAGTGTGAACATGGTGTTCTGTACGTGTATACGTGTTAGCTCAATCAGCGAGGCCGATGGCACAACTCGGACAGACTGGATTTGGCCATACAAGGGCACTTGATCTATTGCGATGCCATTTCGCATTCAAAAGCAACTCTTATAGCGTAACGCGTATTTGGCTATTAATGCTGGTTTCAGAGAAGCAAGGCTCGTACGCACCAAGAATGTCTTCCTTGCAGAGTAACGCATACAGCCTCTGCACAAACGCTGCCGGATACGACATGGTTGAATGAATCAATAATGGAAAGTAGAAAGCTGCTCAGATAGGTGATGAGATCATCAGGAGTGGTAATTCGATATAAATGTAGCCCAGCCTACCTTTCACCTTGTGCGCTGATTGTCACCTACAGGTTGTGCCTATCATACAGCATATCACCAGCATTCGATTCTTGCTTGAGTTCCGCATTTATCTCAGTTAACATAGTGGATGAGAGCGTGATTGAAAACTCTGTAGTGGCTTATGTCGGGAGTAACACATCACAAAGCGGGGATATTTGTGCTCGAAGAAGCATACATCCAAATTAAAAAAAGTCGAGATGATTACGCTCTTCCTTCGTGCTGCATATATCCTTTTTCGCCTCTAAAGAGCTCCCCCCGCGAATCCAGATACTCGCCGATCTACAAACACTGCGATCTCGATGCATTGTGGTCCCTGAATGATGATGATAAAGCATGCTATGTATGCGATATCCTACATGGAATATATCTACTTCCGGGAAAAAGGCTGCAGTGTCTAGCCAATATACTCGTTATGAAATGTTCGTCTATGAACGTGCGCATGGACGCTAACGGCTAGGGGACGTTCTGTACGTTACTCGCGAACTGTACGTAGCGTGTGTCATTCGCGTGAGACGCTCAAAGTATCTCTTGCTTGAAATCGCCAACTTTGACAGCTCGCGCAGAACGATGGAAAAGCTTGAGGCCTACTGAGCTCTACGATGTCCTACTCGAGATTGCAGTTTCTTCGATACTGCTCCTGCTTTGAATATTACCTGATTGAATAATATTGAGTAGATCTTCTTGTTCTGACGCGGCTGCCCTCTGAGGAGCAGTACTGCACATGGTAACATTGGCGACTAAACGCATCAGTGAAGCGGGCTTGGACGAGCAAGAATTACTGCTTTGACTGCCCCAACCAAAATATTAGGGCATTGAATGGCACTGGGGTTGGCGTTGGAAATCTAGTTCAGTGCAATCACCCAGATGCAGTTCGGAAAAGGTGCGAAATTACATTTGACCTTGCCAGTATCTGAATTAGTTTCGAATTGTCTTCGTACCTATTGCATTATAGTGGTTCATGAGATTATTTTCAGTTGTAAAGCAAAATTAATACCTTACGAGGCAACTACGTACGAGGCAAAGAAAAACAATATTTGAATGAGGCAAAGAAAGAATGCGCACGCACCCATTTGTTTGTGATAGGCTACTCAATCTTCATATCAAAGTTATTGCGAAAATACTGATGGATGCACTTGCGATTTATGGGTATCGCGAATTCTTTCGGAAGTGAGGCATATTGACACGTAAGACCAGCCAGGGCCGGGATTCACCGCGAGAGTTATTCCAGTTTGGACCGAAGACACGTATCATACGTCGTCTTCTTGCCTCGTAATCAGAAGGATCTTTTATTTCGTTTCCCATGCTTAAGCCGAAACCACTTGAGTGTTCAAGCTCCTGTGGTCACTTTTGCCATTGCAGTGACTGGATTTGCTGGCCCTTTATTATCAGTCTTAGATGCCTGAGACGAGATTTTCATCATAACTTCAATGCACGAGTCTATGCTGTGGTAATCGAGGTCACTGCGGCATTGGTTGGGCCAACTCTCCGGAGCACAGTCGAAACTCTAGCGTCCATGTGCTGAATTGATTCCTGCTATCTTACAAATTGTATTATTCGCACTCGCACAAAGAAATGATTTTATTGCAGTATCGCTCTCGCTGCTTAGCAGGAGCCCCTCGCCTCCGTCAACCTTTGGTCTCTGTTCGCGCGCAGCATAACGGCAGTGATGACAAGCCTGACTACGACGCACAGTTCATGGAAGACCTATCTACTATGAAGTACAGTCTGCAGACACCTACGAAGGCTCAGCGAACTGCTCTCGAAATCGGTTGGAACCTGAGTACCAAAGCCGGTAAGGTAATAATGTCCTACGAAGACACTCGTCAAATTGTCGCCACAAACCATGAACTCTTGACAGAATTTGTAACTTCCTGTATACACGTTTGATTGTGCGTGTACGAAGTTTCGCACGCTTGCAATGACCAGGGCGTCCGGAAGTATGCAGACGAGACCTCCTATTCCCTGTGCGGAATGCGGATGTGACGGTAAAATAGAATGTCAATTTTGCCATGGCACCGGAGTAATGCAGCTTGGGGACACGCTATACTGCTCAGACACCGGCTGTATGATTTGCCCTGTATGCGATGGGGAGGTACGCAACCCACGTAGAGCATACGAAACCTTCTATCCGGACTACAATGAGCTACAATTTGTTTTGAACGTTCAATTATGTCTCATTCTTCTGGTTTAGGGGCTCAGAGAATGCAAGGCCTGTAAGGGCACGGGCTACACAGCGTGGTGGATGGATACGGAAGCGCAGTAACTCACTCACCCCGGGGTTGGAGGACAATGCTGGGCGCTTTAGCTTAGCCTTTTCTATCTCCAAAAGTTTCAAGAGGTAATCCACTGCAGAATGTTCAACTCGGATGAATTGGTGGGACATTGATGCCACATGATGCCGAGTACATCCACTGCTCCGAGTCTGTCGCTTGAAACGGTTTTCCATAGTAGTTACAATTGGCTTGTACGAGTTTGAGCATTGCGTGCAACCAGGAGATGAAAATGAGATATGGGTTTGAACCGAAACGTACATGCGGATAGAAAGTGACTGCAGCCATTCAAACCATGGCATTTCATTGTGCAAGATGAGATGTAGAAAATGAAGGTTGTCTGGGCAATTTACGATGATGATTTTGTAGTAAAGAATTTCTTCCAAATGCTAGGCGTCTTTCTTGGTGAAGAGTAAATGTAGTAGTTGCTCCTTTCAGTTTTTTCGAATTCATGCCATGGCCTGTAAATGTAATCGAGTTGGCAGCAAGTCGAGCTGAAGAATGACGTTGTGAAGGTCACGGTTCAAATCATGTGCACAACCAGCATGGAAAGCACAATGAGCTTTCCATATTGTATCCGTAGCTGCATGGGCAGGGCAGCGGAGAAAAGGCTGATGTAATTAGCATCATGCCTTGTGTGGTAGGAGCTGCTGTGAGTGACATTATCTAGAGAACTCTGAACCAATAGTACTCAGCAGTCTTTTTCATTGCAGTTATCAGCCATCCTGAGGTGAAGCTGTGCAATGGTTGCGCAATGCTTTGTACATCAACGAGTTGCGCTCTGTTATCACTGTAGCCTACAGCTGGACGCTAGTGGTCTCACACACTCCACTGCTTTTTTCTGCGAGTCTCAACACCAGAGCACCCCTTGAAGGACTTCCCAGTAAAGTTGAATCTGTCTGACCATTTGGCACTTGCTTACCACTAAACTCATGCAGTCTTTGAGTTGACTGCATCAGGCATGCTCATGGTAGCAGGTTTGCTAGGGTACACCAGAGTCTGTTGGGGGTGGGCCTAAGTAAAAAGCATTGCCTGCTCATGAGTGTAGTGTCCCCAAAATTCAACATCTTCTCAACCAGAGTCTCCTCTGGCTGAGGCACGTCTTTGCTGCATTCGTTGCTACGAAAGCATGACCCATGAGCAAGCTGGCACTGTCCCTCAAAGCTGCAGGCAGTAAGGACCACAACACACCATTGCATATGGAACGTTAGACAGTAGCTGTATCATCTGCTATCGTTGAAAATGATTTTGGTGAGCCATTGCCGGGCAGGCCAAGATTTCAGACAAGTCAAATGAAAAGGGAGTAAACCAGATGCCTGGGATTTAGATGTTTGTGGTGCCACTCTTCTTGCTGGCTGTAGAGGGCAGCTGGTAGATGGACAGTAATAGGGATTTTGAGAGGTTGTGCCTGGGCCTGGAGTGTCAAGTGTATGTTTTGTTCTTCCCGGGCTTGTGTACTTGGCCAGGAATTGTTACAAGTTATATTAGTACGAGGGTATGTTGCCTACAGGAACATTCAGGAGTCATGGATTTTCGCACTTGGAAACAGTCAGCCACATCATATACAGACGTGAGCAACGATAACATACTCGCTTGTTGATGATAGTGTGTGCAGTTGTCATTGGTGTCACAACTTTGCCTTGAGGACTTGAGGAAAATTCTCGCCGAATCAAAGACATAGTAAAAAGGCCTTGCTAGTGCGAGGCAAAGGGCGAAAGCTGGTTACATTCGAAAACTGTAGGGATGCACACACACATTCTCTCAACTACGGGCCTGGGAAAGGTTAGGTAGCTACCAGTACAGCAACAACGAGCTGCGGTGATAAGGTTAGCTTACTTACTACCACCTGGTAAGGAAGATCATTATTCTGAGCTATTAATACCAAATTGTGTTTGCTACTGCTGGTGTACAATACCCCTGGATCCACTCATATCGCGCCTCAAAAACTCTTCCAGAACTCTGCTTGCCACAGTTACGTCATGAGGGTGCACATACTCCTTCGGGGAGTGACTGACACCGCCGCGGCATCTGACAAAAATCATGGCTACAGGTGCAACGGTAGCCATCGTCATAGCGTCGTGTCCTGCTCCACTGGTCATCAGCTGTGGCGGGTGCGCGGCCTGGGCGTGTGAAAGCGTGGGTAGCGGGGCTTGACCTTCACACTGGTGCGAATCCACCGCGGTGGCACAATCGGGATCCGGAACGCTGATACCAATAAAATCGCCTTTCGGGACGCCACTAGAAAGCACCGATTTCCGGGCCAGCGCCAACTGGCGAGTCAGCGACGAATGAGACGCGACGCCGCGCGCGCTGTGCACCCTATCCGCGGTACAGCCTCGCATGCCGTAGGCCGTACAGGTGTGGCTGACGGTGTCCTGCAGCCACCCCTCGACACCCAGCCTGGCGTCTTCACTATCAGAACGAATATCAACGGTGAAGTTGACAACGGACGGGATGACGTTGGACACTCCTGGCCACATTGACACTTGCCCTACCGTGCACACGAGGTACGCGGAGCCGGCGTCGCCGCGCCGCGCTTGGGATCTGAAAGCATGCCGTTTCATCTTCCTTGCGCGAACCCCGAACAGAGCGGAGCGCACCAACCCCACACCCCGATTTAATACTGCCACACCTTTCTCTGCATACTCCTTCACCATCGCAGCCAAACCCCGCTCCGTCGTGCTACGTGATTGAGCGCCCGCGCAGCGATCGCTGATGGCATGCATGATCAGCGCGGCGGCAGGCAACGGATCGCGGCGCAGCCGCATGGGCACGGTCCCTGCGCATGCAGCAGATTATGACAACCTGGGTTCTCATATTGTACGACAAAATTCAAGCTACGAAGAAATCACCTATATCTTGGCCCTCAAACAAACAACAGCCCCCAATTGAAGCATCCGAAAACTGGACAGCCCCTGGTGCCGGACAGGTGGGCTTTCTCCAGTTATATCGTCCGATTTGAGTCATATTTCGCTAAAAATAATCGGAATTTTAACTTTTGAGCGCGTCACATGAAATCGTAGTAGAACGCTGGATCAAGCGCGACAGCTGAAAATTTTAATTTTGAACATCAATGCTAGCCCTTATTCCCACTCTAAAACAAGCGTGCATGTGCCATTCGACAGTGTGGAAATCTATGATCTGATACTCTATTGACTATTTCATCGTCTCCGAGGATGCACACTGTCAGGTTTCATCCGCTAGTCCCGGTTGATGTGGACCCACCACTTCGGGCAAGTGGTGCGTCTAACACTGCACACAAGTACATTGAAGCAGCAGCGCACCTCAAAAGCGGGAATTTTATACCACATTGCAAACATAAACACATTCGTTATCATACCCGAGCAATCAACAGCCATGCAGACTATTGCAACAATTCAAAACGAGCTGGATATCAAAGTTTTGAAACTACACTGTAAAATTTAAATTGATTCCCAGGGAAGACGTCACGAGAAGACACATGTCTTAAGAGCATGATAACGAATTTTCGGCAGTGCCCGTCGACAAATATCAGATACAGCTCACGTGCCCGGCATGCTGGTTTCCAACTCGTTATCTCGATATCGCTACGAGCTCAAAGTTCACGCTATAGCCAGCACAAAACGCTCAGCAAAGCACAGTTGCTAGATAAAACCAATAAGTACCGCTTCAGAAGGTTTCATGACTCTTTTACCTATGAGGAAGCATTCTATTGCACGGGAATAAAATCCGTCCTGTTAACGGGCCAGGTTGAGATATAGAGCACACAACAGATCCTAATTTGAACAGTATGATGTGTATTTAGTCACAGGTCGTAACAAGCTGAAGTACAATAGTTAGCTTTGGGTCCCTTGGTAGACTTGGATGAGAAGGCCCATGCCTGTAACTGCTTGCTTACCGGTCAAGGCATTTCGGAATGAAAAAAAGTCAGGAAAAAGATCAGAAAAAACCAGGTTTCCGGTCATCGAGAGGAGCATGACATGAGCCTGGACCGGATGAAAATAGCCGCCAAGTAAGTAACAACTCATGGGGAGAATCAGAGAGTTTACAGGTGAAAGAAAGCACCTGCTGAACAAGCTCTCGTGTTGGAGCAATAACGAGGCCAATTGGGCCATTTCCAAGTGAAGTATCTAGGCCACGAACAACTGCATCGTTTACATGACGAAGCATTGGCAGGACAAATGCAAGCGTCTTTCCGCTCCCAGTGGTTGCCACGCCGATGCAATCACGGCCTCCCATAATGACAGGCAGGGCAAGTGACTGCACACAGAAGCACATGTGCAGCCTCATGCCAGATGCAAACATTTGTCCAGAAACACAAGATACCATCAGCCTTGAACAAGACGATCTGTGCTGCTCACAGATGCCTTTAAAAGCAGACTTTGAAACAGAACTTGAGAGCGAAAATAGTGCACTCTGGTCCCTTTGTGCTGCTCTCGAAGAAAAAAGGGGGGCAAGCTTGCCCCAGCATCCAGCGTTTTACGGCATCTGACGTACTCATGCGTTTGTTGTACATGCTTCTGAGGTAATTGGTTCGCGGGGAATAAAATATTGCGGTCTCTGGCCAGACAAATACAGTTCAGCGTTTGTAGATATGTACAGGAAAAGGAATTTTCTGCTGAGGATATCTAAGTACTGTATACAGGAGTGCCACTCGGATAATCTCGGGATCGAGCAAGTGATTTTTGGCTGTTTAGACTTGACTACAGTGGCCTCTCGTACTGTGCCATAACATTTAACTTACTGCAAGAGCCTGCCAATGTCATTGCATGACATTGTGAAAGAAGAAAACGGCCTTTCCACACCGTTTGTTATCCACTCAAATGAGAAACGGAAATCTCCTGCTGGAAAATGAACTTACTGAGCATTCAAAAAGTACACACCTGCACGGGGAGCGGTTCTGAGAACTTCTGGCGCTTGAGCACTTGCATGATGGACAGAGGCAGTCCACACTGGGCCCACTTGCGGATGGGCTTCGGGGCCCCGCGACCACGCACTTTTACCCCACCCATTTCTGCATGCATCGCAGCGACATCTGCATCTGACATGCGTGCAACATCTGGAGTTTCAATGTAGAACACCTGCACTTGGAATCGCACAATGCTCACCACTTGACACACCATGACATGAGGGAACGCCGAAGCATTGAGATTTGGACTTTGCCAACACTTGTGGTGATTAATCAGTACTCAATTAGCCTGTAACGAATCCGGAATAGACAGCATCTACTTCAGGGGTCTCAAACACTGTGCTCTGCTTACTCTACATCACACAACAGCTCTCCATTTAGTAGTTACCTGCAGAGCTTAATGCGTGCTCTAACACTATCAGGTGGTGACCAACCCTAGCCTAAAATCACTCGTTGCTCAGCTGTAGCTGCACATGTAACTCCGACAACAACATGCAAGCAAAGAGAAAAGAGGAAGAATCTAATTCACAGCTCAGTCTAAGCATATAAAGTGTAAGGTAGATGCTATGCAACACAGCCCATGTTGTGTGCTGCATGTAAATATTGTAGCGAGCAAATAACTTTGAAAGCTAGATATCGATACCAGGGAAGTCATAGCTGCAGTACCCTAAAGGTAGCTCTGAACAGCAAGTATCTTGCTTTTGTGGACTGCAAATAATCTGCGACTATAAAATTTGTCTTCTGGGTAAAACATCCTTGCCCCCTGCTCAAAGCTGACCTACTTCTGTAGCTTATGCTGCCAAAAAGCCAATTTTGACTTCACCAAAACATTCCATGAATCGGCACCCATGTCCAACTCAATGTGCTACAATCCTCATCTATGACAACTACATGTCGTATAAAGACTATTCTGGCTCCTTGACACAGTGCATGGTGAAGGTGTTATGATAAATCGAGTTAGGATTAAATCTCATGCATCCACAGAGTGGCTTCAGGGGCCTCATCAGTCTGAGAACCTCCCGTTCACCCACCAGTGCCCAAAACCTCGGATATTCATGATGGACTACCAGTGATTGAAGATGTACCAGAATGGGAAATCTGACTGCACCAGTAAATTCTGTATTTGTGAATGGCCAGTATAGGCTGCTGTAAATCAGCCCAACCGCAAGTTATACAAAGTCTACGCTGCTTTAGCTGGCTCTGATTAATCGATTAATCTGGAAGCAAGCAGCCATATGGTCATATAGCCTTCTCGTAACACCGGCTCTGTAAGCCAGTCCCACGTTATCACAGCGCGATTTAATCCGCTTGTGAACTCTTATAACTGCAAACCTTCGCTGGATCTATGACGCACGTTGCCCTCGGTATTTTTAGCACTCGTGCCGGATCCATACAGGGTAACGGGTAACGATTTTTTTTTTTTTTCGTTTGCCGCCGCTGTAAACCGGGGTAAGGGGGTAGCTATTTGATTTTCTGCGCTAAAACCTATGGAAAAGGGTAAAAAGGTGACTGAATCAAGTCGCAACTTTGAAAGTAACGAGTAATGAGGTGAGTTAATTTCGCCGCCACAGGCTCAGGTGACAGCTCACGCAGCACAGGTTTGTATTTTGTACGGTATGTCAAGCAAGAAAGACAACGTCGAGACACTGGAACCTATTATCAAGCAGTCCAACGTACGATCGATGATCTTGATTTTTCTAAATTGTGAATACTGAGTGCCACAGGTGTCTAAGAAAGAGCAATATGGCCCCAGGATTGAAGAGGTGGTGGTGATGGAGTTTTCCAGTGGTGGTAGAGGGACAAATGCCCCATGTGAGCTGATACGAAAAATATTCTGGAAGGCTCTGATTCCAGGATGTGGGATTGTAGCACTGCCCTAGTTCCTTGAGTACCAGTCGTTGATATACCATGTGCAGTAGCTATCCTGGT
>JAULKQ010010067.1:0-12654 GCA_032356285.1 Smithsoniella earleae | reverse complement strand
TGCTATCAGTAGAACAAACATAGCATTTCACTAAAATTGTACAAACTTTTGACTCAATATCACCGTTTCAAGGCATCCACGACTGAACTTTAAATTTGGATCAGATTGGGAGGCCCAACAGATTCTCACTTATTCGAATCACAACATCCAAATCTAATCTGCTGGGATGGGATTAAAACTCGATCGGTCGGAAGAGTCCTCACAGCTCTACTGTACTGTATTCCCAAGCTATTTTTCGAACAATCAGAATACCATTCTTAGGTCATTCTTCTGCTGTTTCTGGATGGCAGCCTCTTACAGGAGGGAGATGCCACCACTTGAGCACTCTTTTCTGGTTGCCCAAGGAACAAGGAGCGCACAAGTGCAGCAATCTTGAACATGTGTTTGTGCTGATATTGTCTCAATGGACCTGGGTTCCTTCTGTGAAGCTTTGGTATGAGGTAGCCAAGAGCTCATCTAGCTTACAACTCAGATGAATCAGAATAGAAACATCAACAAGATGTGCTGTGAAAGAAGTCAGTCCTGATGCCCATGGAATTCAATTCTGTGATGGACTGACAATGTTATCGCATTCAAGAACATCAAAACAGCAATGAATCAAGTTGCAGAAGGTGGCATGGAACACAACATCCTAATCTCAAACTTGTTGCCAACGACGAACCCTCGAACACTTTGACTACTGCTTTATCCCTCACTCAGAGTGTGCCATGATAGGGTGTGTACCGTACAGCGGGTCTGGGATATCTATAACGATACGTAGACTGCCCGAAATGCAAGAAGAATTCTGTGAAGAGGAGTGCCATGGATTCAGTGTTAGTAGTGGCATCATGTCAAAGTTTGAGGCTTGACGTTTACCTCACAATTCAAGTAACAAGAAGCCTATTAGAATCTTTAAATAGATTCAGTGTTTACTTTGTACGGTAAAATTGACATTAATGAGCCAATATATCCTCTATGGTTGAAATTCACATCAGGTGAACCCGAAAGCAATTTGTGCTTTTCCATCATTCAACAGTTTACTTCCTGTACAGTAGGTGTCTCAGCGTATCTCGAGCGTCGAATATAATCCAAGATAACAGAAGACTTCCTCCATTCATCTTCACGACACTGGAATACCTTGACGATTATAAGGGGGGTTCAAATGTGAGCAGAACAGATGAGGATCCGGCTGCGGCTGCCATAGCTACGGAAGACCTAGAATAACTTTTAATGAGATACACAGAATCAAGTGTCTGTAAGCTCCAGGATTTAACAGTGCTGCATATTATTGCCGGCTACATTGAGTTTTGGTCACTGATCAAAGATTTGGGACTTGGAATAGCCAAACAGCTAGATTGGAACAAAGTTAAAGGCAGTACAGGTCAAGCACAATGAAGTATGATAGAGCACATGGGAACTGTCACACTTGTGGAGGTAATAAGCATACCATGCGCCAATGACACGGGATTGTTGCCTGCTTCTTAACCCACTGCCCGAGATTGATTCAACTCGTCTGAGCAATAATGACTTCGTGCTTTTACTAATGTGCTGCAAGGTAAACATGCGTCACACAGGTGTTAACCCAAGATGAATTTTGGATGTAAAGAATACTGCTTTGCTAGAAGGAGATGCCCGTTTCAGCTCCGCCTCCTCATCTGTAGAGGTTGCAGATGCTGAGTACTACCACAGTTAATCAGAGAGGCAGACTACTTCCTGATGGTGAATCTCAAGAGATGGACAGAGGTAAGCCTTATAGAGAAGCCGGTCTTTGACACTCTGAAATGTGTAGTGATTCCACTAGTCAGTGCTAGAGCAATGCTGGCCGCAGTTCAAGCAGGAGGCCTTGAACTTCTAGCGAAAGTCAATAACTTTCGGTAGGAAAGCAGCTTGCTGCTTCCGAAGCTAAGTGCAAGTCAAAAGCATCGCTTTTGTTACTGTGATTGTCCTGCTGCTACTGCATTGGATTCACTTTACCTGCAGCCCTGAAAGATACCAACATGTAGGCTGGTGTAGGGGCTGCAAAACTGTTGAGAAGCACAACTCAGATGGTTGTGACCAGGCAAACGATCCACCATCAAGGTGCCAGCTACATCACTTAGAGCTGCATGTGGTCACAACAATTAATGCGAACCGAATCAAGCTAACATAGTGAAGCAGTGCTGGGTCACAAGCAAGGAGCAGGGAGCACACTTCACCAGGGCAAATATGCAAAGATGGCCGATCTTGAGAAAAAATCTTCAACACTTAACATCTATTCTTTGGGTTTTTCAGGCTTTCGCCAGAGAAATATGCTTCAAACTAACCGCTACCTTCTAAGTCAGCTATGCCTTGTGCATTCAACTGCTGCATAAAAATGAGTTACAGTGAGTTTAGAGTACATTGGAGTTCCTTAGAATAGTATATTTGTGCAGTACCAGTACAGCACTTTAGAAGGGAAAGTTTTGCAGATATTACGGCGCTATGCTGCTCTTGTTCTGCACAGATGGAAACGAGGAAACCACGTGCATGTCAGAGAAGACAATGAGCAGAGGGCATGGAGTACTGGAGGCTGCTGAGGACTACTGGTTAAGACTTGTACCCAGCACAATTAGAATTAGTGCTCCTTGTGAGCCTGTCGAGTTGAGTAATCTTGGAGAATTTAAAAGCTGTGTCCTGCAGTAAGTGTGTTATTTGGCTTGCATGATCGCTGGTGGATGCTTCTAACACCACTTGCTCTCCTTGTCATCAACACAAATGAAGGTTTTCAATAGTGCACGCACACAACACACCAGTTTCTTGATCAGTTTTCCACTAAGAAGCTATGTATGCATTGGCAGTGTAGCAGCAGGCCTTGATTCTTGGTGTGTAGCTAGTCAGATTGGGAGATGGACATGTGAAGTTGATGTGGTGCCAAGTCATCCCACCAATGAGTGCTTAACACAGCGAGCCACTGCCTGACATTACTGGGCCATAGCTCGTTACTAATTCACTCAGACATCAATTGTTCTTGAGAATGTGTCGAAGAAAATCGATGAAAGAGAACATTTAGCCTTGACATTGCAGTTTCATTCCGGCATGGTATTTGCAGAAATGGTTCCCATGATTCTGCCATGCACACACACATGTGTCAGTACTACTTTTTAAACAGAATTAGGTATTAACTCGAGTTTCTTGGTGCCGCATTCGGCCTGGTTAAGTATGCATACGAAATGGTGCTCCAATGTATGCTGTCTAGGAAACTGGCCTGGAAATACTATGACTCTATTCTATAGAGAGTGTTGTAGTTGCTATAGGAGTCTCAAGCACACATGATTCAACAATGAAGGTGATGATCCATCGGAGTTACAGTCTTGACCATTCTCTATCAGTGTGCATGACGTTCAGATTCTTCCATCACCCAGTATATACATTGCTAATGTTGGACACGAGAACTGAGAGGAGTTTCGTCCCCACCTACTTGAATTACGATTCCAAATAAAAATGTATTTGAGCATCAAAATACTCATGATCTGCTGTGGAGACTGCTTCAAGCCTCAACACACCACCCTGGGAGCAAATGGTCCAATTCATATCATGTTTCTATGCCTTCTGCAGATAGTTGGGCTTTGCAAAAAGGAGCATGAGACAACCTCAAATCTGCCATCCACGCTACTAAAAGTCATCTTACCCCAAGACTGTGTGGATCTCCAAGCTCCTTGAACTGGCATTTATGTTGCATCCACACCTTCGTTGTGGCCCTCTCCAATAGATGCCTGAGAATCGAACTTCAGGCTATCTCATTCCGAATGTGTATTCCATTTTCGAATTAAGTTGTGCACGTTGAGCAGGTCAAGGAGTGGATACGAGCCCAGCTTTCCAGGTGGCTTTGGCTTCTCCAGAATGGGTTTTAGAGATTGGAGTAGTATGCAAAGCATTCACAAGTATAGCTTCTAGGCTTCACACCATTGCAGGATTTCTGGTCAGAACGTCCAGACACAATCGAGCCAGCTCGAGCCAATGCCTGCTCAACAGTTACCAACAAGCGCTTTCTGACTTACTCTTGTAGAATAATGTTTTGAGAAATGTCTCCGATATGCACACAAGCCGGATACAAAGAACCGTTCTTCTGCTGCTGTAAGCAGATGCTGAGGGATCCTGTAGCATTACCATTATTATTACCATCCCCGAGAACAACTAGCACTGGTAATCAAGCATCCAATGCTCAGCAGCCGCTGTCTGTACGGATATACTACCAACCAAAGGAGATCATACAGGTCCTGAAGTCCACTTCGCTACCCTCCAGCCTTGCAGGATGTCAATCCACAATATGAGAATCAGGGACAGCAAGGTTGGAAAAGGCTGGGATCGATAAATATAAACATTCAACGGAAAAATTTCGCGTCTGATGAACGTCTAATTGTGGGAAAGGCTTTCAGGGAGAGGTCATGTCCTCGTCACAACTTCGCACGGCTTTCTCCGTGTAATGTTACACAGGCGGTCTGTCCTGCTAATGAACCAAGTGCGGCAGACGACAAATCAGGCCATTAGCAGAAGAGAGGGATGAACTGAAGAGCAAGCGCTACTCAAGGAGTGTGGGTGAAGGGCACAAGTCTAATTTTCAATGGAAGACGTACAACTGCGAGTATCAGCTGACAATCCCTCAGATGCGACAGTCCTCGAGTGCAATATACACCAGATGAATTGCGATTCCTTGGAGCGCCCGTGTACATTCTCATGAAAATTTTCATGTTGCTCATTTCCAAACGCCATGGCGTCATGGATGTTGGAACTGCTGGCTCACACACTGCTCTTGCAGCAAAAAGGTAAGGCGAATGGTTTTGTTGCTAGCGCTAAATTTCGTGTGTGAACCTACTGACATTCTTGCGCATCTACTTATTTTCCTTCACGCTGTAGGGTATTGGACGTGACTGGGTCTGTCACGGTGCAACACATCCTCGTCACTCATTCAAACCTATACACGGCAAACCAGTCGCACTCCAGATCTAGCTAAAAGAGCATGCCTGTAGTTACAGGATTTTTGGTAGCCGTGGCTTCTGCAATATGTAACGGCACCTTCGGAGTATTGTCTAAAACAAGTCAAATTAAGGAAGCGCAGGTGGTTTCTACATCACTAACTCTCGCTAAACGTTGTCAGCTACTCATGTTAACCCTTTCATGTCCTTGAACTAATGAACCCCTTGCAGGTCAGCCCGCATGTCTTTAACTTCTGGGCAAGCTGGGGAGTAGCACTGAGCGCGCTAGCTTCGTGCGTTGTAATTCCCACACAGGTACGCGTGAAAAAGGCTACGTGTTTGACAAAGCGATGATATATGACACGGATGCTGTTCAGTTGTTGTTTTTCCGACGAGACTAAGTCTACAGGGAATCTCGCCATGGGGCATACTCAGCGGTATCATTTTTGTCCTCGCAATAGGGAGCAGCTTTGTCGCGATCAGCCTTCTAGATTCCGTAGCAATTGCTACTGGAGTATGGTGCGGAATCGCCATGGTTTCATCATTTGTGGCAGGGGCAATAACAGGAGACAAGCTGAATCCTTGGCTTGCTGCAGCCGCTATGGCTCTGATGATTTATTCAGTGATGGGAATTACATTGTTGCAAATGCCTGCGCGGTAAGTAATTCTGTTTTGTTCACAGTACTGTCGAATCAGACATTTGAACTCCAATGCGAGGTTCTGCGTGAGCTAGGCCGGTATCACGAATGTAGAAAATAGGCCAAATCTCAGAAGATGCCTGCGAGATAACCTTGAAGCTCTTTCAAGAACCCCTACCCACTCAAGGCTATTATCTTGTACATAGTGAGTAAGAGTTTGAACTGCTCCTGATTCATACTCTGGTGTTCAGAAATCCTGGCACAACCAACTCTGAAGGCGATGACATGCCCCTGCTGCTCAATGATCAACATCAAGCTGTTTCTAATGGTTTCATTCCAGGCATGGTGGCAGCCTGTGTGGCAGGAGTTTTTGGAGGGCTAATCTTGTTCCCAATGAAGTTTTCAACCATTCAAGGGTTTGAGTACTTACCAAGCATGGGCATTGGAGTCATTGCATCATTGGCACTGCCCCTATTCTTGCACTTGGTGATGCCAAATGGAAAAGCTGGTAAAGAACAACACATGGTTGCAGCATTGCCTGCTATGATTTCAGGGCTGATTTGGAATGCTGGAAATGCTTTCAGCATGATTGCAGTGAACAAGGTGTGTATCTGATTCCCCAATTTTTACTCCATTTTCATGCAATCACTAGCTTGGGCAACACTTAATGGTGTGGGGTGCATGCAGTTAGGCCTGGCTGTGGCATACCCAATTATGCAATCTGGATTGTTTGTGGCAGCTGTCTGGGGGATTTTCCTGTTTGGAGAACTCCCAAGCAGGAAAGAGAGGCTGGGATTTTTGTTATATGGCTCCTTAGTACTGCTTGGGGTTCTTCTTCTGAGCCTCTCAACCAAATGAAAATCACTAGCAATTAAACCAATCTAGCAAATCAGGCATCTGTTTGAGGAGCTGATAAGACTGTGTTGGTGTTTGAAATGAAGCAACATCTGACGAGCCAGGATAGCCCATCAATTGCTTGTGACAGTGGCAATCGATGCTGGCTTGATTTTTAGTAAGCAATTAATTAATCCTTGGCTTCACTTGTGTGATCCGACAGTCACAGTTTTAACCGATCAACCTTTCCTGGGCTTGAGTACAATTGATTTACAGCAGACCTGATTCCAGTTACAATAATCACACTTGCAGTGAAAAACTATCAGCGATCTCTCTTAGTTCAGCGACTGCATCGTCACTGCAAACACCACTCGGGCACTTTCGTTGGCAGTTAACAATGTACAGGCGCGATCCATAAATTGATACCAGGTTGACGATACGTTTGCGACCTCTCGTACTCTGTAATTCGTATTCCAAAGAAAATGCAATCGCTGGTTCTTCTGTAGACACGATTCCGGTGGCATGTGTATCAAGCAAGTCCACAGAGATTGTACTCTCCTGCACACGGCCCCAAGCCGTAAAGAAACATGCGCACATTAAATCTCTCTCAGACTTGGTATACATTAGATAGAGACAGAGAAGCTCCAAATGTTTAGATGGATCGAACCTTCTTTTTTTCAGCAGCGATTAATTTTTCAGCTACGTCGTTCAGGGTACCAAACTGGGTTATGTTCTGAACACGTACTGGTGCCACTGTAACACCAACACTGCTGAGGCTATCCGGACTTGAGGTCAAGCTATCAGCTCCAGCTTTGGTTTGCCGAATCCAATCAGTTGGGACAATAAATTTGTAGCCCTTGCCTTGGACAACTTGAGCCTGGATTTCATCTGTCGCCAGCGCTGAAGAGGCACCTGTGCGGACTAGAAAGTTGCAATATCAATATAATAGTTCATTTTTTATAAGCTGTTTGCGCAACGTTTGCAGAAGACTAAATTTCATTGAGGTCAGAAAGCAAAGCGCTCCCATTTTTCCGATGACCGTACCAGAACTCACTAGAGCGGTAAACGATAGCTTGATTCCATCTGATAGCGTATGGCGACGGGTGAAATTTAGAGGTTTGTGTGCATGGGTTAGAACAGCTCTTGTGGCCAAACGGTCCCTCCAACAAGCACTTGCCCGGAAGCTCATGACGAGCACACGAACACAGTGAAATTGCACGTGGTACTTCGCCTCGTTTATTCACTTGATCATATACGTTGGTGTCGTAAATTAAGATGCTGTAGTAAGAATGAAGCCCGTCGATTTTTAGGCAAGATTCGCTACGTGAAAGCTGGTTATCCAGGACCTATGTTTGGACCCCTACACAGTAATGTTTAAGGGTTTAAACATGTGTACACCATCAGGGTTACTGTTCGCAGTTTAGATCAGGAACGAACCTGTCGATTGTCCTGTCGACTTTCGCATGAAATGGGTCCACATTAACTTGGTTAAGCTGTTTGTAGCAATCTTATCGAAATATGCTAGTTTCAGGGTACGCGCAAAGGTAAATGTGCTACTTGCGGTAGCGTGCACAAGACTTTAAGATCTAACTGGCGAACGCTGAGTATAGTTAATGGTTAAAAATAATGCATCACCAATAGTCAAGACGCAAAGGATCTCAGGTGTCCATGCTGACAGCTTGCTTACACTGCAATAGCCAGTTACGATGCACAATTTACAAAGAATAATGCGTTAATGATATAGCGCTCTTGTCAAGAGTACGGTGAAGCTGCAATGGTAGTGAAAGTGTTGTAAGTTCAGGTGTTGGCATACTGTACCATGCTGTAAGCAAACTCTTAAAGAAGTTAGGTAGTGACATATTAGTTTGAAACTTAACCTAATTGCTTCTCTGCAGTATCACAAATCCGACATAACTGGTACTCAAGAGTGTACTTGAGCTTTTAAGGGAATTGGGAGAATGAAAGAACATCATCCTGTTAGAAGTGAGACTTCAAGACAGTGCACCAAGAGAATTATCTGTCTTTGAGCCTTGACTTCATGCAAGCACAATTTGTTCAATACACACTCATTATGATAAGCTCTTGCGCAAAAAGATGCGTAGGACAAGGTTGCACTTTTGTTGTGAAGAAGATTCGTAAGTTGTGCACCCTTTGACTGTGAATCTTAAAATTACATGGTAGAGCAATCAGCCTAAGGTACACTAGAGTCATGCTTTCACTCAACTCAGCACCAATTCAAACATTATATGCTCATCAACGCTTTGTTTGGAGAATCTGCCATGCAACTCCCAGGGACTTGTGACTTTACAACAGAGCTTATGATTGTTATGCCACTGTTCTACTTCTTCTGTAGGTTGTGTGACCATTGTGTTGGCAGTATTGTGTCTGAATTTGACACAGGCCAAAGGTGTAGGGAAACTTTCAATGGAGTGTAAGTCTTCATTTCAACAGTGTTCTGTAGTTTTGTAGGAATTCTTTTAGCACGTGGCAAAGAAAAAAAATCTTTCAGACATCAGTCACTCAGCTGATAGTCTGAAAGATTTGTTTTCTTTGCCACATGCTACTTACTTTTTGTGTATGAGCTGTTCTTTTAGCTTTGCAAGGCCCTTGGAACCAACTGAAGCATAACTATGCTATCCTTGTGAGATTTTTGTCAATGAGTTGACTACTAGTTGCTTTTCCTCTGTCCTTAGCTGAAACTGGCTGCAAATGCTGAGAACCTGTATTGTGAAAAAAAAGGGTCAAATCATCGGTGAATGCATTCTACTGCAAGCCATCGATGGTACAGTTGGATTGTGACCCATTTTGCAGGGAAGGAGACAAACATTTCCCAGGATTTCAGGGATGGAAGAGGAAATAGTGCCTTGAACCCAAGATGCAAGCTTTTGATCGGAGTAAATTACAACCTTACACCCTAATCCTGCAATTATATTGTACTAGTCGTCCACATGGTCAACAAATCATTTGAGCACATTTGCCCCGTTGCAGTTTCTTCGTTTCAATCACATCAAAGGGCCTCATCATGAGCTCTGCACATAAATCAGCAGTCATGGGATCTGCACAAGTTTCTCAATGCCACCAAAGTATTTTAAAGTGGTGATGGTCGAGTGATAGCATTTCTCACACATGCACTTTTTGTTGAACAAGCTATTCACTTTTTGTCGAACAAGGGATACGCGCAGCTGCGCAATGCATGTCTTCAGTTCGATTCCCGCTGTGATTTCAGTTGTATCACCTTCGTCAGGCAGTAAGCAGAGCGTGCAACGACCTCGATGTATGGCGGCCACAATTCCTGGTAGCACGAGTACTAGCCTGCTGATCACACAGCTGTTGTGAGGTGACCTAAGGTAACACTTGAGCTCGACCTCTTAACATCGCCCATGTGACAACACAAGATTTTCACGCCAGATATATGATGAAATTATCTGAAAAGCAACGGATTATGCGTTGTGAGCGACTTGCCATCCTCAGGCGTGGGCGCTTTTGAGGATTTGTCACAGCCCAACATAGTATGGGAGGGTTGGTGACACTGGTTCGATCGTGATGAAATCCATCTGCACCGGCAGTAGTAGTTTATAGAATGAAGTAAATAATCTTCTGGTTACTGCCTATGTCCAACATGTTCAGGCGTACTGATCTGCGCCAGTATCCTGAGCTTCTCACGCAGCGCTACCGGTATATCTTTCTATTCTTTCTCCCTTGCTGTATCAGGGAATTTCTGTCCACCTGATGGAACAGAGCATCAAGTAGCCCGATAATAAAGTATGAAACCCTGATGTCACGCGAATCAAGCGGAATTTCGCTCACCATTGGAAAGACTGTGATCGTGTTGTCTTTTCCGTCGGAACAGGCGCGTCGCATGGTTCGAAAATCCGTTAATCTTGTCTCCACAAGCAGATACCCGACATCCACACAACCATAAATCTCACGAGTAAATGCCACGTTCAACCACAGCGAAAGAAGAGAAATATATAGAGCTTAAAGGAGCAAGTATGTGGCCCTTTGGGCACTGCCTGAGACGCCTTTGTAAGTAGATATTCCTTACGACAAAAAATTCACTGTGAACGCTCAAGGACTCAGCACTGTAAAAGGAATGAAGAAAACGAAGTAGGTTACACCTGATAACTACAGATTTGTTGATGTGCGTGCAACGTAGTTCAGTGTTCAGCAACAGGCACAAACTCTGTGCTGAGCACTGTTACACGTACAGACGAAGATCGATCGCGAAAGTTTCGTGAAACAAGGATGAACCCCGTATCGTCCAGAAGCAGTTGTGAGCTGTCTTGGGCAACTATAATACTGAAGGTAGAGAGGGGGTAATAGTTGCTACTCTCGTCGTACACTGGCATTGCACCGTGTAATACGCTGCATCGCGATGCCCACTTTTCACTTGACTCGCACAAAGCACGCAACGTTACAAATTCCACAAACTGCCAAAGTTCAAATATTGGTAGGGCGGTCCCAGATTTATGCACGGCATCAAGGACAAGGGCAACCTGGGAACATCATCCTATAATACTCCAGCTGCGCAGGAATAAATGGAATAACTGGACAGGGATACCTCTTGATCTCGAACTAACGATACCGCAAGCTCGTGTGATACCGGTTTTAAAGTAGCTCCGATCGCAAAATACACTGTTAATTTAGACCTTTTGTGGATCCCTGTCATCAGATGACTACACACACGCTTAACACATATCGGAGGCTGCTATCGAACTTGAACTTGTATGCTGTTGCCGAGGCAGGCTTTGAATTTCAAGGAAAGTGCATGAGATGCATGGACCGCGGTTGACCGGCCGTCGACGCGAACTTTTTGGACCGCCTCATTCTCGTGATTCATTCCAAATAATACATTGAGTTGATTCTACGCGCAAGTTTTCAATGGCAAACCAAAGGAGAGTTATCATGAGATGAATAACCTAGTTCCATCATCCTGGCCTTATCATACATAAGGGCAGAGGCACAAAGGACTCTATCATGTCAGTTCTCTAGGTGCGGGTTTCGGATTTACAGATTTCCTCCAGTTGACCACTCAACGGCTGAACATGCCAAATACTTTTGAAAGCATTTAGTGGAACACATGTCAGCTAGTTGAGATAAGAGTGTAAGCGTGGATTTTGGATGTCACAGTCTAATTATCTCTTTAGGTGTGCCATCTATGAAGCTGGAACCACACTAAATGATACCGTGTGCGGCGTCAAAAAGGACTGACAGAGGTTTAAAACGTGTTTATATCTATTTGCTCGAAAATATAGGTATCACGGGTGACTGTTGCAATAATATCTTTCGTGGCCCATATGTCACATGGGCACGGGCAAGTTCGTCTTACTATAAGTCACGCTGCTTCTTTTTTACGCTAGTTTATAAGAAAACGGAAGATTTTCTCTCTGCCTTCTTTCTTATCCCACTTATGTATAGAGTCACGACAGGCTACCAGTGCATAGCTGATTCATTGCGCATCATCGGATGACGAGGCAAATATGTCATTCACTGCCTGCTCTCGAATTGCTTTCAACATGCCTGCCCTCAATTGGCCATATCTTGACATATTAATAAGTTAGAACTCAAATGTAGCCAAGTGCCATAAACATTTCAACGGGTGTGCGAGTGATGTCCCACAAACAGCTAAAAAATGCCTATCCACACTCCTACAAGAAGAAAGTGAAATACTGAATGATGTGAACCGTAAAGATTGCACAACTCTTCAAGAGCAATGATGTGGCCATGGATGTTTTGTCAGGACCAGACGCTCACGGTATTCCCATTTCTCTACAAGTAATTGTTTCTTACCTCTATTTCAAGCTCACTACGTTTCTCAGCAATGTTATGTCATAAATTCTTTCAAAACCGTCACAATTTTAACGGCTGTATACAAACATGTAAAACTGTTGTGCAGGATCAGATGCATTGAAAGGGACACTGATCTGTTCGTTTAACAGATCGTTAAACGATTCGTTCTTTTAACATTTTTCTAGTGAGAGCTATGGTACTAATCTTGCCAACAAGTTGTAGTGCTGTTCCTATCTTCTCAGGCAAATACGCGTATAGTGTGCACCTTGAAAGGATGAACCAATTACACCTGAGTGTTTATTAATAATCAGGCAAACTCACCCAAGGTGATAATGGGATATATATAAAATTTAAATATAAATCGCCTTGTATTGTGCCTGCAAATAAACCTTCGGTATGTTACAGTAAACAATGTACTTTTTTTTTCTCGTTATGTACAGATATACTCGACGTATAAATTCTGAATAACATACTCCAAAACC
>JAULKQ010010056.1:0-12659 GCA_032356285.1 Smithsoniella earleae | reverse complement strand
GAGGGAGAAGCATGGCAAAGTACCTCTTTGGTTGCAGCCTTGAATTCTGCTCGATACTTTGACGCTTCTGCTGTGTATTCTGCTATTTGGGCACTCTTTCGAGTTGTGTGTGCATCATTTAAAGCTGCATCTAGATCATCCTTGGAGAAAAACACAGGTGTGAACTTCTGCAAACCCAAATCTGCCTCAGATCTACTCAATTGCATGCAATTGAGAGTAATTTGCTGCATGACATGCTTGAAACGAACGTGGACAATGTGTACATGAGTTTACACCCTACGAATGATGGAGGGGTCGGGGAAACACCTCTGAGTCTACATTGACGCTGAGATCTTCAGCTTGAAACACAGGAACGCCACGCAGTGATCTAACATTTTGTCCGGCCTCGGCATACAATTTCAAAGCCGCCTTCACCTGGCGGTGATCTGGCATTAACCGGAAGCCCACGTCGGCAGTTTCGGATGGACGCTGCTTCAGATAGTCATATACAAGATCTGCTGTCATTGTTCTAACACGGGCATCCTGAGCAAGTTTCCTGTTCTCACTTCGAATCTGCACAATGGATAATTATTGGACAAGTTCGGCGAGTGCAGCAGGTTAGAATGCAGCACGAGTAGGACACGACACTTTTCGATCCATGGCACACACCCTGTCTATCAACGACTTTGCGTCTTGTCTGTTAAAAAAGAAAATGACCATCTTAGAGGTATCGTCCTTACTCTGCAAGCAGATTTATTCAAACTTCCCGTGTGCTTTAAATGTATTATTCAACGGAAAACTGGGAATGAGTTTCGTACCTCACTCGAAACCACAACTAGTTCATGTTGACTGTTTGTAACTGTATACAGCGGAACTGAGGATAGCTTCTTTACAATATCCGCCTTCGACATGGCAAGCTCCCCCACGGATGGGCCCCTGTGTGCGGAACGCTGTCCAATAGAGGCCTGCAGTGCCGAAACATAAATTTACGTAAGGCAAGGATTCATGAAAAAAAATTTCTTGGTGTTCGTTAGGTCCACCGTTCCCAGCATCAACAGGACGTAAAGGACACAACCGCAAACGTGGCAGAAATGTGGTATGAAATCCCGTTGAACTGAATACTCAATTATGCTGTAAATATTCTACTTCTGCGATAACTGCTTTCTTTGTGATGCGTATAGGGGAGAAGAACGTACCATTGCCGGGGGGACTATCTTCGCTAACGCCCCATGTAGTTGGGTGTTTAAGGGAGCCATGAAGTTATCAGCAGCTTTTGTCAAAGGACGTAGCAAGTGTTTGTCTGTTTGTGCCCGGAGTCGAGTAACATGGCTGAGCACATCTGAACGCACATCCTGAAGTGCCTCGCAGATACGGTGGATAGGTGGGGGTAAAACGTCTGCCATTGAAGCAACCTTACTTCGATGCTTACAAGATTACAACCGGGGAGATCAGTCCTGCTTCATCTACTTGAAAAAAATTCGATTAGACTGAACAACCGCACGCTGCTACCTGCCATTTGTCGCATTTGTAATCCATTTTCTAGGATTTTCTAGGAAAGTCGGGCTAGTAATAAATAGCAATAGTCTCAGCTGGGTCTGTGAGAACATGTACGGATGCAAGTTTGACTTGCATGTATGGCATGGGTGTCCACTGTGACCAGGTGTTGACATCGAGTGTCGGACGAACGAAGAGTACTGGGGATGGGTTGCGATATGGAGTAGATCTCCCATACTGAGACCAAGGCAGTCGTCTGCATTTGTTGAGGCAGCATTGCGAGTTCTGGCTTAAAGCGCGAGAACACGGTGTAAGTAGATCTGCAACGTGATTTACGCGTACACATGCCAGTAAACGAACATGTTCTGTACAAGTTGATTCAATCAACGATGCATGATATAGCGAGTAAACGGGGAAACACTGGGGATTTTTTTTTCCTGATATCGTGAAAGGCGGGAAACTAAGTTCACTTACGGATGACACTTTTATGATGTCACTCACCTCGTTTAGTGAGGTTCAGTCAGGCTCTTATCCCTAGGCAATGGTTGGTTATGGTGTTACTCAGCAAGTCCCTTGAGTGGTTTCTTACAGCGTTTCCAATTATTCAATTTCTGGACACCGTTTTAAGAGCTCACGCAATGAACAGGATATCGCAAGTTCTCTTGAGTACTACGTGAAATGATATTGCTCTGCTTTGCTCCGTGTTTGCAAGCATGTTTACCTGAGATAGGTAGTTGTTTCAGCTGTGGTTGCAGGCACAACATAGCTAGCTACACTCTCCCTATTATAGCGCCAATTCGTCTGATATTTCACGGAGTATCTGCTTAAAAGCTCCAAGTAAAATGAGCTGTGGCTGACAGTAGTGGCAGCACGGGGGACCATCTTGCCGTACCGCTGGATACGAGTAAGAACGGCAGCTTGAGACCAACCCTTTCCACAGAAAATAAAGGTACCGCAAATAAGATATCGCAACAGTGTTGCACGCATGTCCTGTCTTTGCCTGAGGTGTGCAACCATCTTTCGGCGTGGTTATGCGCTAACGTGTGCACTTTGTTCTTCTTCCTTCCTTCACGAACAGTGTTTGTCAGGAGCACAGTAAGCACACCCACAGGTAGAATGCAATCACCGGACTGGACTGTTTTCCACGAATTTGAAACACCCGATCCACTTTGCATCGAAGTAAGGTGTTTGCACCACGTTAAGCATGCCTCAAACAAAATTATCAACTTTCCTTGGTAAAAATGCAGATCAACTGTGCGAGCGCGTCATAACTGATGAGGCTTTCACCCCTGCTCCTCCGAGAACATACGTCGAAGAATCCTCGAACCTTTATGGAACTTCCCGTGAGTCAAGTAAAGAAACCAAAACTAAATTCTCTTTTGCGACTTGCAGTTCAACACGCACTGTTACCCGAATTGATTTTCAGGGACGTATTTTTGTAAACTGTTCTTACCGGTCAGATAAATCTCGAGTTGTCGTGGATCCGGCTAATGTACGACGGGGTGCATAAGCCCCCAAGATTTTGACAAAAATACAAAGCTCTCTTTAGACGCTGCTCACAGCAAGCCCTGTAGGCTGTGCGTGATGTTGTTGAAGCCCTGAGGATAAGTACATGTAATTTGTTACTTTGCACGTGCTAAATGGCCACGCCATAAATACTAGAACTTTCTTCAGTCCTGGCACAAGATTAAATTAAAGTACCGGTTGTTGCGTTTGCAGTATGGCTCCAATGTACACATGTTTGCAACAGTTGGCTCCGTCGCGCAGTGTATCATTTACCGTGCAACGCAATACATTTCCAAGCCAAAATATTGAAGCTAGAGCGTCAAATTCTGAAATTAAAACACAACAACTGCAGAATGGGAAGGTTGATGCTTGGGATCTTCAGGATACATTGAGATACGAATGTCATCCTACAGAAACAGCTGTCTTCCTGTCCAGATCTATTCAAAATAATGAAAAGTTAGAGTTTAAAGAATCTGTTGTTGTAATGGGAGATTGTATGAGAGGAAGCCATGTACGTTCGACAGGGAACGTGGTCGTCCTCGGACGGTAAGTGAATCGAGTACAATGCACGTACCATGCCGTAAGTATCATTTCCTAACCGCAAAAATGAATCAGTGCAGGTTGCTAGGTGACGTTGTAGCTGGGTGTGATGGCAATAGTAGGGCTATTGTGATCGCTGGAGAAATGGCACCTACGTCTATTCAAATTGCTTCTAATCGGATGAAGCCGTCTTTTTGGGCACGAAGGACAGGTTTTAGTCAAATAGCTCTCATTCAAGACGAATGCTCACCGAGATTTGAAGGCGGATCTTGTTCAGTAAGAGCTATGGAGTCCTCACAAGCGAAGATCATTCATCAGACGAACTTTCACAAGCATGAGGCAGCATGTCGCCAAAACCGTTCAAACGCCCATCCCACGACAAAAAAGAGCAAAATAAAAATTTTTCCGCTGGCTCGCCCTTATCTATCCTTTGGCCCGAGTGATAACCGTGACTTGCACACTCGGAGTGGTTGTGCACAGCCAGGGGAACAGCCAGAAATGTGCGCTCTTGTTCAATACAAACCCGTTCATGATGTAAAGTGATCCAGAACTCATTTTGCAGATAACCTTTATTTTCAGGCTGTGATGTCATGTTCCTATGCTGTCGCAGAACAGAAACTCCCATAGCTCAGACTCGCCTATAGAATGAAGCCTTGATTTCCCCACGTCCTTAACATTACAGATGCAAGTAAAGCATATTCCTTGCGTCCTTGTGGACGTAAAGAGATCTATCCACACTCAATATTCCCTGGTATACAAATGACATACACACTGTGTTGAAACATTATCCCAATCAGTAGTAAGAGAGCTCACAAGTTGTGTTTGGCATAGCCAAGGGCTCGCCATGCCACATATATAATGCTCAGGCACCTGTAACTACCAATAGCGCCTATTCAGAGATGAATCCACGTTGATAAACGCCCAAAAATTCAGACAAATTATGAACATGTTTACTATGAACACGATCCCACCTATGGGCACACATGTCACTGCAGGCTCCCCATCCTGAGCTTTCGTCTAAGTATCTCGGGTGTGTAACAATGAAAGCTGAAACTAGGGGCCGATGATGCTAAGGTAAAACATGACAGCCATGAGCCACTATATATGCAACGGTTGAAGGTCAATAACCAATTAAAGCCAAGAGGTTTTGGTGCTTTTCCATCTTTCAGCAGGCAACTTAGCCACAGCAAATTTCTAAACTTGTTTATTGTGACTTTGCAACAAAATAAACAACGTTCTCTGAACCCGGACAATTACAAGTAGCGTTACTGAGTCGGATGCAAAGTGAGGCATTGAGTAGCAAATTGAAGTTAACAGGTGGACCAGTGGATTTTGAGGCAAACTCTTATTCTGCTACTCGAAAGAACGAAGATAGAGCATATGGTGTTTGAGAAAAACTGACAGCTGTGTCAAGTACTTGTGCACTTTGTGGTCAAGACTCAGCTAATCCGTGGGGTGGGGGTCCTTGTGGAATGCACTGACTATGTGGGACTTGACAGATGCTGGGGTTTGACTATAGCTACGAATGGTTGAGCCAAAACTTGAATAGCTGAGTGATCTTTCTGAGAAAGGCTACAGCCAATAGGGGTGAAAGGCTGCTTAACTTTCATTCCAGATAGCCACTCAGGCCGAACAGGAGCTCCATCATTTCTCATTAAGAAATTTTCTTGACGGTTGAAAACAAACATTTGTTATCATCTCACTGAGTATGCATGCATTACACTAGCACCATGAACACAACTTAAGTGCTACCAATACAAAATCTTTTACACTGAAATGCATGTAATACTGATTCCATACGAAGAGGTGGTGCAAAAAGCCTGTCTGACGCGTTCAGTGTGCCATGTTTGAAACTCACTGAGTGTAATGCAAACAGGTTCGGCAACATCATTCGTTGGCTGCAAATGCTGCTGCTCCTGTCGTAACGTGGTTGTCTGTAGGTGAGAATCTGGATAGTAGATACTATGTACTGTTCTAATCTGACTCCTACTGCTGTTCTGTACAGGATACACTCGAGGAAAGCAGCATTGGTGACGGGGTTCTATGCTCTAGCTCTTGGATGTGCACTTGTATTAGCTCCTGTGACCGTGTTTTCGTTGCTGTTTGATCCTGCGGCAGCGTCTGCTGGCTTTGTACGGCTAGGGGGCGCTCTTCTGGCTCTTTTTGGGTTGTATTATGTCGGTGCTTACATTGGGACAGTCAGAAACATGGGGCTGTCTGGCTTCTATGTGTCAACAGTCCTTGGGAGGCTTGCATTGGTTTTGCTGTGTTTTTCGCAGTTCTTTTCGGGAGAAATTGGCGCAGGTATTCTGCTTTTTGCTGCCATGAACGCCATTGGTGCACTTTCAATGGCCCGGGCCTTGCAGCGAGATCACGAGGCTTTCTCTGCATGATACTGCAAGTTTTATGATTCGAGGCATTGGAAGGTTATTATTGAACACAGTCTGTTTTGATTTGTATGCTACAAGTACTGTTGATTCGATAGTAGTCTTTGTTGTTGCTTGTAAGAAGAAGCATGATACCCACTGTAACATGCTGCATTTCTATCTTAACTGTTGGAAGTGTGACACATGCTTCTTGATCTAGTTCATGTTGCTCCTCCTAGCTGGATAGTTCCAACGTATGCTATCTACCGTTCTTACTGCAAGATCGTTTGTATTCAATATAAGTGATTCAGTTTTACTGCGTTCCCTCCATTAGCAAGGTTTTTTAAAGGGAAAAGTGCTCAGGTGAATAAATCATGTCTGTGCTACAGTGTATGTGCATTGAACTCAACAGAAGCACCGAACAAGTTTAACCCCCTGTTGTGGTTCAACTTAGTACTGCAATAATTTAGTCAGCAGTGAGCCACATTATCTGCTTTGATCTATTGTACTGAAACTTTCAGCTCAACCTGTCGCCAAGAAACTTGACGGTACTCCTGTTCGAGTTAACTACAGTCAGTTCACTTTAACTCGACACACGATACTCGTTTTCGCCATAACTCGTTTTTTTCATCATCGTCATTTTTCGAGCCATTTTCATGAAAACTCATTCTCTCGTTTTCTCGCAACTCCGTAACTCGCATTTGAAAGCCTACACTCCACGACAGGTGCATCTTTGAACCCGTTGAAATCAGTAGACGAGAAATTGCAAGACAAAACTTTAACCTATGGCTTGTTTCACATTCTTGATTTGATTGAGAGCGCGTTTCTGTTCATTTACGTTTCCAGCTATGGCGAAGTTCAAATTGAGCACTAGCCGGCATCAGAGTTGCATGCTGTATTTTGCTCAACTTCTAGACTCCTTGGCATTGGTTAAGATAAGCTCAGTTACACGTTCCCAACTTTGCTTGCAATTAAGAAGCACATTCTGACTCTGGTGTTTTGAAAGCTGGTTCAACGCTATAGCACGGTCTCTGAGAAAGTATGGCTCTTATCATTAGAAATAGTGATAGCTGTCTTACACTAGAGCAGCTTGCAAGCGCGCTAGTTGCTCATTTCAATGATTCGAGGGAACGCAGGTTGACCGGAGTTGAAGTACGCACATATTTATGACGAGTGCGACTCAGCTTTAGAGCGAATACCAGATAATATGGATAGCGCGAAGGCTCGTGACATGAATGAAGCATTAATGTCAGATTTGTTCAAGCTAATAGATTTGAATGACTCACAACTGGTTCGCTTGTGAATGGGAAGTATCTCAGTCATCATTGATTTCCTCATGATGCGCAAAATCGGTGGTTTTACACATCATGACCAACGAACGAATTTTTTTACTCGTCATGCCGCGTTCATTCGTTTGAAAGTCGAGTTATGACGAAATCGATTACTCGTCTTCGCTCTAACTTGTCACCAAACCAAGATTATAAGGGGTACGAGTTCAAGTGAACTGACTGTAAGTTTCCCTGCCCCGTCCACTCAGGCTGAGCAACGGTGCAACATGCCCATAGCGTGTCATGGGATTGGATGCCAAAAAACCATCTGGACAAAACGTTATCACGATCCAAATCTCACACCTCATCGTCCCACCAAACATGTATGATGTGACAAATCCCCAAAAGCGCCCGCGCCTGAGGACTCTTAGTTGCTCACGACGCGTATTCCGATGCTTATCAGACACTATTGTCATATATGTACCTGTGGTAATTTCGTATTATCACATATGATAAGTTGCTGTGCACCTACAGACCTGATAACTTCGCTTCCTTCCATTCCTTTCGCGCATGAATCAAATTTGTGCAAATCAAACATCTATCATCACGTGCGAGCCCTTGAGACGTTGATTGGCCCAGGTAGAGTCCCCTCGTCGTGGGCGACGTGAATGCTGAACATGATGTCGCCCTCTTACTGTCGGCATGTGTAATCACTAATCGCCTCAGAGTAGGACGGTAATGCGAAAATACATGCTGAATGAGGTTTCAATGCACTCCTATCCTGATTCTATGGGCCAGGTTGGGACAACTTCGCACTACCGATTCAAAGCACTACTGCTACCGGAATCGTGGTACTGCAACTGAGCAGCGTTGAGGACATATGGTAAACAGAATATAATCTCATCACGTTGCAAGGGATTCCGGAGGATAAGGAGAGCAAGACCGAAAGTGAGAAATTGAATTGATGCACTTTGCATTTCGTGGGAATACTGGCTCATAACCTGATATGTCCCTCAATAAAGCAGGTTGTCACCACAGCACGAGTTAATGAAGCTACTCGCATCGGAAATAACGACTGCTTCGAACTTGGATCGTTAGGAATAGATGGTTCAGGAGGTCAGCCAGGGCACCGCGGTTCACTGTTTGATCGATGCTACGATACAGTTGACAAATGAAAGCGCATATCTAAATTTTGAGGTGCGAAAACAAATGTTAGAATCTTCTCCATCCTTCCATAGAAGGCTACAGACACTGGGATACACGTGCATGGCTTGCCATCGGATGCCTGAGCGCATTTGAGTACATGAGGCAATGAGCTTTAAATTATTACATCCATTCGCAGTGTTCCTCCTGCTGAATCTTACTGCTTCAATATTATCATCACTGGTTTGTACAGGAAGTCGGCCAATTTCTTTCAGTATCTCAGGCACAAGTTACCAGCAGCTCAAAGCCAAGGTGAGCCACTTCAGCCTACGCCCCTCTGTTATCAGCATTCGATAAGACCAGTAATTATGTCTCTCATCGAAGTCAAGTACCCTTGCACGTTTTTTGTCCGTGTGCGTTCTATTTGTGTGACTTAGCCGTGCCCGCGCACGTTGCATTGCACCACGTGAGCACGTGGCCTGGGCTAATCAGTCGATCCCATTTGGTTCAACCTAGTTGCATTACCATCATGTAGAGTAATAACAGGGTTCCCCAGTTTAATTATTAAATTGTCGCTGAGTGCAGCATTAAGGTCACAACGAACTAAGCGACACAATTCACAATGATCTAACGTCATTCAGTGTTTGACTAAGGCTAGTAGTCTTAAGAAGAGGCAACTGTGAATTGGACTGTCTCAGCTGTCTGTACTCGCTTACTTCAGCTTGCTTTTTCTTCTCACAGAGAGCGACGCTCAGAAGACTACCAAGGTATCAACTGCGAATAACCATGACTGTCTTCGACCTTGGCAACGTGCCATTGGTACTCTCTACGCCTTGACCTTAACGTGCATTCTTTGTGTTTGATTAGCGCTTTTGTGTTTTATAAGCGCGTCGAATATGATTTCTTTCGGCTGAAGTGTGTTTAAGAGATAATTACTTTCAAGAGTTTCTGTCAAGAACCTCGGGTGGATTTAGTATAGACTTGAAGCTATCAGTTTATACATGGCTCCGATGTACTTGCTTGAAAGCACGTCCTGTCGGGTTTGTTACGCAGAATTGTCAATTATCAGTCCGGAACCCGAGGCTTTCCGAAAACAATGGCCCTTCAAAAGGAAGCCTATCTAGACGGTTGTTCGACGATGTCTATCAACGTCTTTCACCTTGCAAGTGAACGCTGCGGTACGGAGAAACACTGTAAGCACCCAGAGGCCTATGGAATCGCCTGCAGGCCTATGCCTTCACCGGCGAACATTGTTCAAAAGCTTACAAACAACGTGCTTGTACATTATGACAACAACGCAGGTAGGCCGCATGCTCCAAAGCCATCTCGTTGAGGACAGCTTCTCAACGTGTGCAAGAGCATGTAGTAGATTGGCAGTACTGAAAGGGACTGTCTGGCAAGTTGAGTTTGAAATATACAGGGCCGGATGTTTGTGTTTTATCTGGGAAGCACTTAGCGGTATTTTAAAGGCAAGTGTCGTCTGAAGACCGTACTCACACTTCCGCGGATCCTTTGCCGTTACCGGGTTGCAGCAATTTAAAACGATTGTAGAGACTTCCCGTACTCCGCCTGGATAATCTCAAATGTTGGAAAGAATAGTATCCGTCTTGTTTTTATCGTGGGAGTTCTCACCTAAACCCTGCTCGACTGATATACAGCGAAAGTCCTTTGTTGGGTTTGTTCGATTGCGCCCGTGCATATTGCCGTAGAGCTGGCAGCTACGGATTAAATCACATCAAGAGTTCTTACTCACGTAGTTACTTCTATTTCTTGTAGCGAGGAACTGAGCATGATGTCTTCCCATTGGTCTTAAGACATTCTAATTGGATAGTGCAGTAGCGCAAGTATACTCCAAAGCATGTAAGTCCGTTGAAATATAAAGCCTACAACGAATAGTACCTGGTATTTTTGCCATCTCCCAGTCATTCGTGACACTACCGATCTGCTGACACAGCATAGGAGGTCCAACCATGTGCACTTGGCGTAGAGTATCGTAACTCTGTACAAATTTCATGATTCTGCGGCATGCAGCAAAAAATGAGTGTCGCAGTAGAAGATGGATCTCGAACAGCTACCTTGCCTCAAGACAGCAGCAATAGCATGGTGGAAGAAAAGGTAAACGAACAGTATGACTCCGACGCTTCCATGGCTTTCTATGAGCACGTTATGGGAGGCGGTGGCGACGACATTCACTATGGTATCTTCTTGTCCGAAGACGACAATCTGAAGACTTCGTCACAGAATTCCATTGAACAGCTTGCGTCCATGGCTGTAAAATGTGGAGCGCTTAAAATCGTGTGTTTCTGACGTTATTTCTCATACTTGAGCTTGATCGAATCATCCTCGCTGCTTCATCCAATAGTGCGCCATCCTCCAGGGGGAAGACAACGGAGAAGTGCGCGTTCTTGACCTCGGCTCAGGGAAAGGAGGTGCATCGCGGTACTTGGCAGCTACTTACGGTTGCCGGGTAATGTGCTTCAACCTAGGAGAGCGACAGAATGCTTACAATGTATCAAAAGCCGAAGAAGCGGGTATCGGACACCTGATTGAGTGTCATCTAGGATCGTTCAACGAGCCTCTGCCAGCGGAGTGGACGGACCAGTACGATATGATATGGAGTCAGGAAGCTTTCTGCCACAACGTAGATCATCCGGCACTTATGTCGGAGATCAGCCGCGTTCTCAAGCCTGGTGGCACGCTTGTGTTTTCGGACATAATGCAAGGCGATGCGGGTGGTGACTGCTCGTCCTTCACCGGCCAAAACGTCGTAGCTAAGATTGGATCTCCAGCAACATACAAGGTGAGATAATTGGCCTTTTAAGCTGTGATAGATGCCTAAAATCGACAAACGGGACAGATGTGATGGACTTGCAGGCAGCCATTGAAGGGTGTGGCATGGAACTTGTAGAGCATCAAGACCTGACGGAGCATTTGACACCATACTTCCAATGTATGTTGCAAGCAGTAACAGATAGTAAGGAGGCGCTCGCAGAAAGGGGAGTGAGCATGGAGAGGCTGGAAGCGTACGAAGAGGACCTGGCCACTCGCTTTGATGCAGTCAAACAGTGCCACTTCGCTTGGGGCATGTTCTCTGCTAAAAATTCGTCCAAATCTCAGTCAGAGCCAGTACGTTTGTTCTCATAGTTGTCTGCAAAATAACGCAACTGCGTAGATATCGGCTCCTGGGACACGAATTGATCCTGTCCACCACCGAATCAGTCGTCCTGAACTGAGAATCACAAGTCCGTGATTATTCTTTCCTGTGTCCGAAACTAAGGAGTTCAAATCCTTCCAGCATTTGGGTTTATGGCTCTTGGCCTGGGCCAAAAAGCATTAGATTCGAGACAGTAAAAGGCTGCTTTTCGACTTCCAACTCCATGACATTGTACAACCATGTACATGAGAGAGCAACTCTTATCAGACCCACAGAGTGGGCGATCCATTTTGTTGAATGATAAATCATGGCACCGCGAACCACTATATGTACGACATAATAGAGGTCAACAATCAATTAAATCCAGTACGGATTTGGCGCTCTTTGATTTCTAACACATTTGTTAACTTGTAAGGGGGTAATTTGGCACGTACTCTGATTCTGAGCAACTGAAAACATTGCACATTATTGAGCAAGCTTCAGTTCTCCCTACCCAGGGCACTATTGCCCTTGACACCAAGTCATATTAGATGATTCACACAAATCGAGTGATTTGCCTGAAGAGAAAGATGAGTTTCCCATGACTCCCAGCCTCAGCTCATGCCCCAGGGGCCAGCTATTTATTCCTCATGCCTTACGTTTTTTTAGCACCCAGTAGCTCGTGATCAGGAACTCCTTGATCAGACCTCTCTTTAATTGTAAACAAGCCGAAACTATTTTCCCAGCAGTATGATACCGCTGGTGAAGAGTGCGTGGTTTGTGAGCAAGATTCAGGGAAAATAGTTCCGACTTGTTTGATTTTGGGTACCACGCTGATTCAACTCAATGATCACTAGGAGCTGCTCTGGGTTTTGTTTTCCAACCAAGTGGTGGCAAGAGTGGATGGTGGCAAGGAGGCAATGGTATTTGTCATTTGTCACAACACACTTGGCAGAGTTCCTGCAATAGTTAGTGAAACATGAAGCATCACCTGGTACGAGCTGTGTTCAAGTGCTCTTTGATGCAGCTGTGATTGCCATTTGTGCGTGTACAGGCGCCCGTGCCAGTGGTTGATGGGTCTCGAACCGCCACTTTGCCACAAGACAGCAGTAACAGCATGGTAGAAGAGAAAGTGAATGAACAGTACGACTCCGATGCTTCCATGGCATTCTATGAGCATGTGATGGGCGGCGGTGGTGATGACATCCATTATGGCATCTTCCTCTCTGA
>JAULKQ010010045.1:0-12660 GCA_032356285.1 Smithsoniella earleae | reverse complement strand
GGAGTAGTGAGCACAGGTAGAAGGCTAGGCCCCTGGTAACCACTCATGCAGATCAATATCGACTCTCCGTATCTCAGATGTAATGTCATGCCTCATCTTTCTCACACAAACAATCCATATTGAATAATATATTGAGAAGCTACTCACAGGTCAAGACAGCGCGGATAAATGGGACGTGGGGGTATTTCTCGCTCTATCTGGACGAGGCACAGCTCTACCAATTCGTTCAGTGCAGCAAATTGGCTCTCTAGCTATACACATTTTCAAGACCAGTATATCATCTTGCTGCTTCAGTTTATTGTGATTTTATCTGAGCTGCAGGTTAGTTCTGAGCTTGTGACTACCTCATTCAAATGCTTCACAGACCGGGGGTTCCATAAGTCTTCTACCATTTTGAGTTTCCTGATTTACTCTTTGTACCCTACATCATGTTATGTATTACTGCACAACGTATTGAGGTCTTTCAACCTGGCAGGTCTAACAAGCACAGATAGGGACTTGCAGTTCTCTACTGTCCAGGACTTACTATGGCTAGTACGCTCGCATCTTTACACATGGCATTTTGCTCTAAGCCCAAAGAGCCTCCAGAAACAAACTGCTCCATTCCCTGGCGACCGTTATGCAACGATGCAGCACACTTTACGAGTGTCGGGCTACATGCAACGTGCGTATGCGGTGACCTGGCTTTACAACACATTTTTAATTTCTCCAATTCACTTGCTGCCTTAGCTCGCCTGTTAGAAGATAGAGAATGACGCATGTACTCTCTCTCGTAACCGGAGTTGCATGTGCAAGTTTTTTCGCCGTAAGATTCGAAAAGCGGAGGTAACGTAGGGCATGTAGCGTGCACGTCCCGTGTGTAAAGGCACGTGAATATGCAGTTGTGGATCTTTCCGAGCAGAATAATTGATAGAAATTCCAACAGATATGATGAGATTGAATCAAGGTTCGTACATCTCGCATCATAGAGACACGGGACTAGACCCGTCAACACGTGCGAGCAAGGCTACCCCGCGTAGCAATGCTTGCTTTCATCCGAAGACTCATCATTAAGTTCTTACTTGAAACTTTGCACTCAGCTCAGAGATGCTTACCTCCTGCGGAGCAATGCCTGGTAACGGGCTCGCTGTGCCACTGCTCTGTAGACGCCAAATCCGCAGTACTGTTGCACACTCTCTGAGCAGATAGCTGAGAAGAATCACGTGTCCCTGATTCAGGTTTCAAAAGGTCCTGTGCAAGCTCCATTGGCACTTGCAGCGTTGGTGACGAAGAGCCAACATTACCGTCTTCGTGCTTGCTAACCATGCTCATGAAGTCTGCTTCATACGCTGCAACTGGAGACATCATGCCAAGACTTGTTGCGTCCATGTCCCCTGGATTCATGTCTTGAGTAAGAGCACCAACAAACTCGAAACAATGTTACCCCGCACCGACAGCGAGGCCCTTACCTTTGATGTTTGTAGCATCTTCTTCGGGAGAAAGCTCCTCCTCATGCTCGTGAGCAAAGAAAGCGCTCCCGTACTGGCCCAGCTCTAAACAAAAATCCATCTCAATCCCGTTGACCCTCACCAACACCTTCAGCGCAAGAGATCATTTGAAATAATGATGTGAATGTTTCCTCGTAAAACATGCAAGTCTAACAAGAACAATGCCTTCGCCGATAACCGTTGCGCGTCGCGGTACCACAAAGGTCCCCGTGTACAAAGAGGTGGAATAACTGTTCTTCCAAGAAAAATGTGCAAAACGGAGGGAGAGACCTCTCCGACCCCTCCAGTATTTTGTGACCATCTGACGTGTAGTTGCTCCATCCTCCACAAAGGGCACTGTCTATCACCAACGGGCACTCGACTATTTAGATGCTGCGCTCAGGCATGAAGGAAAGTAAATTAGGGCGCATTACCGAGAGATTACTGGGAATGCCCACTTTGCTGGCTTCACGAACCCAGCTTCACGAACCGACTCAACTGACACTCAAGCGACCACCGGGATATGTAGTTACTTTCGCCCGTGTCGATAGGGGAAGCGCTTGTAAAGCTTATCCTTATTTGTGCGTTTTCAATAGCTGCTCAGAGAAGCAAAACAAGGCCTAAGAAGGAGTAAATGTGCGTCCGGACTCTTCTCTTATTACCAACCCTAGACTACTGGCCGTCTAAACGGCAAGGTACTGGCACGTGGAAAATGCTAATTTCACAACATTGATCTCGTGTAAACGAGCCTAGTGCGTGAAGATCTTGAGCGCGAGTTGTCTCGGTTCATCTTCTCACTCGCATAGACATGTGCGATGAATTGTGTTATCGGGCTATCTCCAGTCATGCTAACAGATATAACTCATACTAGATTCTATATTTGACTTTAACATGTCGAAAGCTGCTGTTCTACTGTACACGCGAGAAGCTGTGAAAGAGTGGAAGAATCTACGTTCGCCGTGGCTCAAATGAAATAGTGAACGGTAAAGCTTACAACAAAAGAGTTATTTTGATCACTCCAGTTCCTATATCATGGTTTGGCATGAAGACGGAGTCGGAATTGAGAGCAGATTCTCTGTGAACACACCTTGCGGTTGCGGCGAAAAGATTGGTATTTTCCAAACCGAACATAGAACGGTGAGGACTTGATGGATCCATCCTTCTGACGAACCGCCATAATATCAACTGCTCCAGCCCAATGGGGTGTCACAGCATTTACGCTGTCTATAAGTACCCCTGAACCAGCTCTGATGCTTTGAAACCAACTCATGACTTCCACGCCCGGTGTACCTGCTGGAGTATCTACATGGAAGAAGCTTAGCTGATTAAGTTTTCAATGTTTTTATGTACAGCAGTCGATCAATACGTTTTGTAGCACAGTGTTAGTCAGAGCTTGTGCAAGCTAGAGGTAGAAACTTGAGTGAACGTTCGATCAATCAAACCCACCACAATGTACATGAACTGCATAGTTCCAAACTAATCAATTTTTTTCGCGAGAAGATGACAATGCAACATTTGTTACCTCTGAAAGCGCGTTAATTGGTGTCATGGTGCATCTACGAATGCCTTGCCACATCACCAATGCATGTCCTGCCAGACTATCCTAGAAAATCGCCATGCCTGTCACGAGAAGGCAATCGACACAGGAGTAAGAATGAGGGTTTCCATGACGACGGTCAAGTGTATTATAAGGGTCATCTGCTCATTTGGCAAAAGAGGTAGAATCCGGGAGAAGTGTGCGCCTGTATTAACCAGCGCTATTGGTGGTCCTACGTTCGTGGAGTGTACCGTTAAATCGGTGTGAAATGTTCTTAAATACGGAATATCAGTTTACACTTATTTTGGTTGCACTGTACCATTCATAAATCATGTTTTGGACTTCAGAAACCGAGCATGATTGTAACACTGTGAACAACAACAACTGTGTCGTTCGCGTTAATGGGTTCTACTTCTAGCCAGATGTTCCCGGGAACCATTACGTGAAGTCTGCATCAGTCTTACATATGGCCACATGTGGCTTGGAAGACACCGTTCGAGAAAATTAGGTCAAATGTCTGTACTAACTGAGTGCATGTATTTTCTTTCTCATATCTGCTATTTGTGCACATGTGGTACAAAGACAGTGCTTCAAGCTCAACGAGGACTTGATGCTCTGTAGGTGTATTCTACATATACTGGATACAGTTTTGTTTCATAGGAGGCTGTTCGATGTAGGTGAGATGAAATATCATGATCTACGTCTCACACGGGCTTGTGTGAGGGACGACGCATGTTTATTGTCTCTGATCATCCGCAACCGCCTGTTCAGCTTTTTTTTCCAATTCACGTCTTTCAAAACACTTGTTCAGAATATGCCTGAGTGAGGAGATGTGCGTAGATGAGTGATGACGCGAGTGGCATTCGCAAGCTCAGGGTACGAGGGTCAGATTCGCGTCCTGCGCATAGGGCACACGAAACGCAGCTCTTCTTATTCTTCGAAAATTCTAGACCTTTGACTTGTGTTGCATCGATCTTGTGACGGAGCAATAGACGTAAAAGGTCAATTTCATAGCGAACCTCCACGCAAGAGCTTCCAACCCAGCACATTAACAGGCAACGTTTGAGCATGTGTCCCTCCGTAACGGGCTGTAAGTCATCAACTCCAGAGCCAAGGTATCTCCGAGGTACATTCGCGGACGAGTAATCCGCTGCCCTGGGGTTCACGACAACTAAACCTTCGAAAAGCGCGACCTTCAGCGCACTCCTGCTACTGAAAGCCATCCATGCATAAACAAGTCACCATCTTTGTACTTTGTACGTAGCTGTTCGCCCACGAGTCCGTTTTCTCAAATTACAAACGCGATTGGTGGTATCGCACCGGAGCACATGCACTCGAATCGTCTCGAAACTTTCTACCAACAAATTACAGTATATGTCCTCCTTTCTCGAATAGAATCCATGTGCAATATCCCTTGCAAGTGAACCAGAGTAACGCTGAAGGATTTGGCTATTGTCCCTAAACAATACAGATGAAAGTAAAGCACGTTCGGGCGTCTCACGGCCATTCTTATAGTTGACACAACCAGCGTAGTGCAAAAATAGAACAGGATGGAATTCAATCTCCTTGTTTAATCCCATGTACGATAATCTTAGCCATAGACCCGACACAACTGGAAAATGGACGTAAAGCCTCGAATCAACTTTACATTTATGTCTTTGTACACAAACGGCACCAACGCTGCTGAATTAATATCACTGCTTGTGATGGCGCACTCAGCTGATTCTCGAACAAGTCGGTCAGCGGATCTTAATCTACTGCAAGTGTCAACACTAAACACCGGTCGGATGCCGGTTTTTCCGCATCAGTACCGTGTCCAGCCGTACTTAGCATAAACCGAAGAACAATCTAGAAGGTGACATTGTCGAATATCCAATCATTCATTGGTAGGGAGAGTGTCCGTTCAGACGGTAGCTACTGAGTGTCAGGTGTTCTTGGGCATACTGACGATGTGCAGCGGTCTTCAGCAGATCCTAATCGATATAAAGCAGGATCTTTATGTTCTGCAGGACGTTCAAACGAGGTTTTCTGCAGTATTGCACAAGAGAGAGCTGCCATGGGGTCACCCCTGTGCACCCAAGTGCATCGCAGTTAGCGTGTTGCCCCTCGCCACAGGATCTCTCTCTCTCTTTCTCTCTCTCTGGATCTTGAAATTCTGCATCTGTCATACTCCCTCTGATACATGCACTCCTGTCTTCTTGAGTGGCACTTTCACACAAGGTCATTGTGCAGTGCCTTCCTTTTCGCTTTCTTCACATGGACGATACATCTGTTCTCAACCTCTTCCTTCCCTGGCTGAATGTGAAGTACAACACAGATCGAAGCACATCCAAGAAGCATGCACCTTCTCCACTAATATCTAGTATGAAAAACAAACACCAACCCTTGTGTAACGAGGTTAACACTGAATTAAATGAACAATTCTCTCATGTGCCACCCCTGGCACTTGGTGCCTACTTTGCTAGGATATCCATTGCTTTACTGTGGTATATAGTGGATGCCGTTGAGATGGTGATCATTAAGAATAATATTTTGGACATGTGCAGACTCTTCGAGCCTGATAAGCAGCTATCACCTCTACCTTACCATAGTCAACATCTTCTTGACTCTTTCTGTGGACGTCCATCGTACAGCTTCAAAATGTTGTAACTGTACTACGTAGGCAAGTGCGAAAACTTCGTGTAGCTTCTGCTATGGCACCATTCTTCAGTGTTATTCTTGCCTGGAGAGCACAAGCTATTTTGGACAATCCCACGGGCATACTCTGGCAGGTTGTACAAGTGAGCATACTCTTCTTGTACAAGAAGAATAACGACACTTATTGTGGCAACACCATGATAAGTATCGAGTGTGTACAGCTGGATGCTAGAGAAAATGTTGATCAAAGTAAAAGTGGACATATTTGACAGCTGATGTTCGCAAGCATTCACCAGTGAAGCATTGTGTATCCTATTTTCCACCACTACGGCAGTTTACTCTCGAGCAATGAAATCTACAGATTCACAAGCGTCTTCTACCATTGTAACCAGTCATTCGTTAACATTTGCAGTCAAGTGGAATACCCCTCTTGCTCAATGCATGACAGAGCACATGTCTCACCGTTGGGATTTACGCCCAATCTCCGAACGGCTAGAGGTGACATTGGACTGCATGTTTTCTCCCCTCAAGTTGATGTCATCTACTGTCCTTTAGATCGAGTCCCAAAAACATGTCGGCACAAGTGCACTCTGTAAGTCCCCCCTTCGATCGTTCAACTGACAACCAAGCCTTCAAATCGTTCCAAAACGAACTGGAACACTCTTATTCGTCTCTCCACCTAGCTGGGTTCATCTTCAAGCGTTTATGTTGAAAACATTGAAGAGCAGCGTAGCTGGAGCACGGCGTGAATAATTGTGAATCTAGTCTGACGCAATACGTTCAACAATAGACTGTAGCAGTGAAACCAACCAGCAGTAATCTAACAACTGCACTGTCGTTTGGTCACGTTCTCGCGACTGCTGGAGCTCCTTCCAGACAGTATCAGGAAATTTTATATGCTCGGAACATCGTACGCTCAACTTGGGAAGCAACCAATTCGAAGAACGGATCAAGGACGAAAGTGTGTTGTGGTTCTAACATTGATGGCTTGGCAGAAGCTGAAAGTCAACAACTAACGAGACATGGTCGGACGGGATGTGCTTTGTGGGCAAGCCTCTTGATGCAGCATGCTTCGGAGGTACCTGCACAGTATCGGTGTTCGATTGTACACTCACACAATGTTTCCAAATTTCAATTCGTCTCCAAGATGACCAAGTGCGAACAAGAACATTCAACGTGAACTGACAGAGGAGATGCGACATCAGGTTCGTCACCTTCCCGCAGAGCGTGAACACTGACTATCAGCCTACGGCTTGCTTTAAGCAGACACTCAAAATAGCAATATATTACTTGGGATAGTTCCACAGACTACCCAAAATATGCTCCCATGACAGCGGCGTAACACACTAATCGACAACGCGCATCGCATGTAGCTACGATCGAGGACAGTATTACTCCGAACTAACTCAACAGATAACACATGGGACATGCCATATGTATGTGTGCAATCCGGGGCTGAGTTGATGTAACACACCTGTAGTACGCCCAATGGGCGCAATCCTGCCCTACCAGTGTCTCCAGCACCCGTACACTGCTCCCCTTTACAACGTCCTTCCATACTCAACTCTCTAGCATTAGTTTGTCGCTTACTGCCTGCAAATCAAGACGCTGCGCTTGAATCATACCAGGTGAACAAAAGTTGTACGATTTCAGCAGATAATTAGCTCCAAAGGTTTGGAAACCAAAATCAATCGCCACTACAGCTGCACTAGTGCATCTAGGCCAGCCTCATACATGGCAGCAGCCATGAAGCTTGCAAAGTGGCATATGATATAATGATATCTGTGCAGTTGCTGTCAGTATCTAGTGTGCTCCTACTTTGTACTAAACTATAGTAGAGATAAACACATATGTCTTTTCCATACTTCCCAAGCAAACGAACAAGCAGATACAGATCATAACATGCAGTCCCTGCTTGGAGGATAAAAAAGTAAATTTCAAGCATTAATCTAATGGTTAACCTGGCCTCCACACACTTAGGCATGTGTCCCTTGCACAGTTGACTCAACCGAAATGTTATGTAAGTCTAATCACAAGACAGATACTGTGCTCCTTGGTAAATTCTGCAACGCCGGCACACAGGTGCTAGAGGTGCTGATCGTGAAGGAGTTCACTCCTGCTGAGGCGAATTGTATCCACTATCTTCAATCAATCCAAGCTAACTGGAAGCTATTTGTGAAAAGCCGCCCCATAAGACAAGGCGTACTGCAGAGTATTGCCCTTTTTGCCCCTGTTGCAATCACTGTTTGATTCTCAACCATAATTGCCCCCAACTTTGTTGAACATCCGCTGTGTGGACTCAACCTCTGCATCTGGAAACCCTTCTGCAGTTCCTGGCGGTACTATTTGTAATGCATGCGCAAAAATTATCTGGCAGACAGTTCCTAGTTACGTATTCCTAATTCGAGTTCATACACATCTAAACACTTTTAACTGAACAGAGTCACCAATCCGCCAAAGCAAGGCTTTACTTGTTCAACAGTGCTCTACAATCATCAATTGACACAACTGGCAAGGTAATAAACTTAAATTAGTGTTACGTAGTATGACTGGGCGTCGGATACTTTTGCACATGCGACGGAAGTACTACTGCAATAAATTGGAGTCAAAGCTAGAGCACATCCACTGATCATCTACGCCTAACATTCCTGATTCTAACTGATTTCAGTAGAATGTGAATGTTTCAACTGTGGCTTGAAACACAGATGCTGTGCCGGGCACAATCTCATTCTCAATTTTGCGTCCAGATACTCATTGTTTCCTCATGTCGTAGTCCCTGGCTTTATCTTGGCCACTTGCCCATTGAAGAAGAAAAGGAGCAATGAGGACCTCTCAACGGCCAGAAAAGGTGGCAGCTGTGTTCAAAGGTCCCTCGTGCGACTGCAGGGCACTAAATTTTAGAAACTTCTCATTTCTGGCTGAACACAATTGCCTCATCTGAGGGTGCAAATGCACCATGGCTGACTGGAATCTGATACTGAATGTATCAGAGTGAGCCTTCTATCAACAGCTCAGCATGGAACATGTGTATCGAAATGAGATCCATCACTGATACCCATTATTGCTACACAGCTCAACACTAGCACATCAACTTGGTATGCTTCACAACACTCTGGGCTAGAAGTAAAGTCTTGAGGTTGTCACACTGGTTTTCTATGAAAAAAGTGCTCTCCATGTATGGCCATAACAACCAACCTGTTCTTGCGAAAAAGGAAATTTTGCGCAAAATTTATACGCAGGCATGAGACGTGCGGATAAGAATTCCCACACACGTCATGCTGCCACAGTCCAGGCATACAGAGAATGCCAAAAAAGGCTGAAAGTACCCCTCACTTTGCAGCTAATTATTCTCTCTCCATGTGTGCCTGGTCACCCATAGCTTGGTGATCATAGAAAGCAGAAATACTGAAATTATGTACGAGGTTCTTGAATGTACGTGTAACCTCTGGATTTGGTGGTGACAGGTGCTGAAAGTGAGGCATTTTTGTTTGGCAGCTACCAGCTCAACGTTGCTGCACACACAACCTCATACGTCACCATCTGAATCGTGCATACAATTGCTTCTGCACCCCCATGGGCCCCCCGTGGGCTCTGTGCCGAATTTCTCTGTCCTTCAATCTCAGTAATGACAGGTTGCGTTAACATAATATGCAAGAATCGCACCAGACAAGGTGTTGCATACGGCCAGTCAAGCCATGTAGCTTTGCTTTCGCACTCTCATTGACTTTATCTGTTCAAGTTTGGCCACAAGGAATTTGTTCTGTTGAAAGTGCGAATGAGGGCACTCAAGTGTATACTGCTGAACCGGTAACGTATGATCTCAGACAACTACATCCGAAAGGGTTTGCCGCTTTTCTGTTACCACTCGAGTAAGAGAACCTCGCTAGCCGTTAGGTTGTTATTCGAAAACGATACAACTGTGCTCGACATTGTAGCCTTAGAATACACACTCATAGAATGTACTCTCATAGAAAACTCACCCTGAATCCCAGGACCTAGTACCAAAGAGACAGGTGATGAAAAGTGGCAGAGAATCGCACCCTGGGCACCAGGAGAAGGTGGTACGAAAGTGTTGCTGGTGAAGAACATATAGTCCACTGTCTTCATGCCCTGAGCGTGAGCAGTTGTAAACGATGGTTCCCTGCCGGTGACCGCGGAGTATGCAGACTGCAGAGACAGGGGGTGCCTGGCGACGTGCTCAGAGTCGACACCAGTAGCGTTGAGCAACGCCTCCTGTGTCCACACGTGACGGAGGATCTGCACGGTTGCACTGTTACATCGTGCTGCGTGCGACAAGTGCGCGCGTTCTGCAAAATTCAGCCTGACGGATTGACGTCGGCACCAGCAAAGCGATAGCTTGCTACACAAACCATTGTATCTGTAAGGAAGATTTCGTACATGTGGACAGGGTCTGGGAGCCTGTACCCTCCGCGTAGGAATGTCGGGTGGCACATTGTTGCACGGTTGAGCTGACAGTTGCGAATGAATTACAGCTCTCGGGTAACCAGTTGCCATATGGGGAAGCCCATGATATGGCATGCTATTCATATGTTGGCCGTACTGTGGAGAGGGTGAGTACGGATTGATGTGACACAATCTCGGCATGAGGCCATTATCGTACGCAGGCACAGGTTGAATGGTTTGACTCCGTGGGTAGGGGCACGGAGAGCTAATGTCCTCCTTTGCATGATACTGGAGGTCTAGATGTCCCTCCGTGCAAAACCTACTTCCACACATGGACTTGGTTCACTGCACGGAGAAAAAGTAGCGGACGCACATCGGAAGTCATTCCGCACATCGACGACACGCCCCCAAGTTCTACAGTCGAGTTCAATGTCATCTAGGCACACTGAGAACGTACTGGTAGAGAGGAGAGTCCTGCGTGGAGTTGAAATCTCCGCAGGCTACCGCTACACATCCGTGCTCGTGGTCTCGTACTTCCTTGCTGCCACTCCCAATACGATGCAGTGCCTCCATGAGAGTCCTCACCTGAAACAAGGCTTGTTGAAATATCATCATCGGAGTTGTAGTTGTTTAGAGGGGATATAGGCGTTCATTGTGCAAGTGGTTTCTCAATGTTCCCCAAGGTGAAATCAACGCATCAATTACTTGAGGGTTTCTTCCCGGTTGTTCATAAAAGCACTTCAGAACAGTGAGTGAAATTGCATTGCACTACTGAGACCCGCTCGAAGAGGTACAACTACGAGCCAAGCCAAGGTGTGTTTCGTGATGCAGGTTTCTGGCAGACCTTTTTTTGCTCCAACAAACCTGAACTTGACGCACCTGGCCAAGCTTCACGTCACCGCGTTTGTGGTTGAACAGCACATGGATGTTGCCGACAAGTAATATGGGTAAGTGTTCGATATTCTTCATTTGCAGGCAAGCAATTTGCGCAGCATTATCGTTAAGCTGAAAGTCTCGCATGTTGATTCGTTCCTTGGTCTTGCACGCTAGCTTCCTTGCTAACCTGTACTGCATCTTCGGGATTCAGCAGTACTCGAAAATGTCCTATTTTGACCTTTCCGCTGCATTACAAACGAACTCAAGCACACAAATCTAGATAAATCAAATCGAACTCGTTAATACAATGAGAAAATACCGTACCAAAACATGGCACATCCATCCGGTTTGTCCCCAGTTCGAGCACAGAAAAATCCCGCATAACCCATTTGCTTAAGTTGCGAACGCACGCTTCTAAAGTGCCGAGAGTCTACTTCTTGAAGACACACAACATCTGGACTATATGTATCGATTTCAAGGAGAATGTTACCCAATCTGTTCTTCCACGCCAATACATGTGGAGGACAAAGGGGATACAGGTACTGGTTTCGCGCCTGAAGCACCTCAGACAGTATATTGTAAGAAAGTATTCTAATGGCCTCAGGCACTGTGCTTGCGACGGTTTGGCACTGCCACCTGCGAGAGTACGGACTGCCAACACCAGGCTTCTTCTCTCGATGATCAGATTTTGTCTTGCCCATTGTGAAAGCACGCTGCATCAACAATGCCATAACAGTGCAACATAACGTGCGCGAAACTAATGTCTACGAGGTTCGTTGTGCGGGTCTGCAGCGTTAGTCGGTTACAGTGACCGAGCTTTCAATGGTTCGCCAATATATCGAGGTACTGCTGGTTACGAATACAACTTGACGGGTACTGGAGGTGTAGATATGCACAACTCAGTTCAATTAATGATAAGCTGACGGTTAATGAATTATTCTTCTCGGGAAATACATTCATCGGAAAACGCGCGTACCAAGCTGGAGGCGTGGCCAAGCCCTTCACATGTAGTTCCTGAGGTGAAGGCGAGAATCACTGTTCCCGAACTCAGTGTTGACTCAAACTTTCGCGCTCAGATGAGAGACAATTTTTTTTTGAAAGTGACATAATCGTACAGGCATGTGAAACATCGCCTCCGTGTTAGCATCGTATCTGGGTAAAACGCATCGTAGCAGCATACAAATCCCGTTAAATGAATATATGCACAACACCGCGATGGGGCATCACGCTCCAAAAATGCAAAAACTTATTGTTGACCGTCAGTTTTCTGACCTGGGAACTCATGGCTGTCCTCAGTCAATCGCGAACTACGTGTGCACTAGACGTGGCCACCGGTACGCACCCGAATTACAACCCAGAACAAGCCCTATGCATGCAAGCTTTGTAGCGAGCAGCACTAAATATGCTGCGTATTTACCTGGAATGGAGATACCAGTAATGCCGACGAGGCCGTCAAACACGCACGTTGCAGCTGTATGCTCAAGCCGCGGTCGCACAATTGTACCTCATTGATTTCGAAGCCGACCAACAAGCAGTGTGAGCCCTGACATCCGTTATAAGGGAACATCGCGAAGACATGGCTCCCGCAGGAGACGATCTCATCGCAGCTCGGCGTCGAATATGGGAACAGCTGGATGAATTCGGAACTGACAACCTCCTTCTTAACGAGTACAAGTCTCTGGGTGCCTTGGACCGGTACATTGGAGGTACTATCAGTCCCTGGGTGGCGCTTGTAGTTCT
>JAULKQ010010034.1:0-12661 GCA_032356285.1 Smithsoniella earleae | reverse complement strand
AAGTCTACAGATGTTATGCTGTCAATTGCGTAGTGTACCCTTGTGGATTTCATTTGCTAACCCGACAACTAGCTCATGTATTTATAAAGCATTGAAATTCCACTGTTACTTGGGATAACCTGTAGCTAATTGTTTTTGGGCCCTCAGACACGACCTGAACATGTCATGTATCACCTTTGAAATGGCGCTGTCCTAAAAGCAATGCTTATGGATATCAAACCTGCAACAGACATTCAAGTCTTTCAGACTTGGCCCGCTAGGCAGCTATCCAGACCACTGCATGTAAGGTAGATGCCACTATAAAAACTGAATTCAATTATTTTCCTTGGAAAAAAGCAGCCACTCCAGTTCCGATCTTCATCCCAGGTACCTATCATCCAAAACTAAAAACCAATGCCAGGTTTGCATGCCCTACAAGCTCCAGCTACAGATCGCTTTCTGAGTGTATGAGCAATAAAGTTGTTCTGTTGATGTTAATCTCTTACTGCAATCAGCTACCTCATGTATCTCATCCAAACTCGAGTTCAAAAGACTTCCAGAACAAACTCAAACCCGCAGTAGCCAAGATCACACTTTTGTCTGACTATTACAACATTTTTGGCTGCCATGCTCTTCCTGCCTCTTCAGCCCTTCATTCACAAGAGTACCACACTGGTGTATGGCAGCTTATATGTGCCATAAGTGCGTAATTTACTCCACTTGTACAGCCCTAGTGCACATTTAACTCTGAGCTCCCGCCTCCTGTAGTATCAAGACTACACTCAACCTCTCCCTCTTTAAGTTACCATGACTAGCTCCTGACACTGTCAATGATGAGCGCCTCAATAGCTCAAGGTCCCACAAGCAGCTACTGGAAGTTTCCCAGCTCACAATGACACTTTACGATGAGTAGTTCCCATGTGCAAGGAGATTAATGCAGACTTATTGTCTAATAGGGGTTCAAAATGTGAGGAGGGAAGTAGAGCACTAAGTTTACAGCATCTGGCACAGAACAAAATCAACCTGCACAAGTGATTTCCATCAATGCAATTGAATAGCACGTCACACATACATAATATTCTCAAGTTGCCCCAACCACTTACCTTTGTCCAAGACAGGATCTCACAATTCATGCACACTGCTCACAAGCCGGCCACAACTTACAGGGTTGTTCATGCTGATAAGAGGCTAGTGACAAACGGAGGCAAGATGCTCACTATGTGAAAGGTTTGCTGTGCTACTGGCAGCAGTACTAGTACCCTATTCAACTACGCAGCGAAGGTTGCTATGCTAATTCTAACACAAGGTACTCACATGCGACAAGCATACACTACCAGCCAACCTACGCAAGCCTGATGAGACATATACGCCACCATTCTGACACCACTCTCGTTACCAGCTTTTCCCAGTGTCCCTGTCTGCAACATCCAGGTGTGTAGCACTCTGATGAGATGACCCCGAGTATGGGAGTTCTAGAAACCTGGCTGTACCAGGCGTTTGCTTTGCTCCCTTTTCAAATTGTTGGGCTACTTGGGCTGGCTGGCGATGGACTACCTTGCTCAATCAGCTGCCATAGCAGATGTTGAAGCTATTGTTGTAGGGTCAGTACACACAGGGTTATTCCTTTCGAGAGCTCTGAGGAAGATAACCCATGTGCAAGCGCACTGCTTTCATAATACAGAAGTTTGTATAGCTGTGTACTAGTAATGAGAGGTTAGCCCTGTTTCGAGGCTCAATACAAGGCTGATTACAGCCAGGAAAGTGGCTCTGGTTACCTCTGGTTTATTGAAACATTTTCACAAAGATGTATTACATAGCAATGTTCTCTAGATTTGCCTTATTTGCTCCTGGTGGAGTCCACGCCCAAAACTCTACTGCGATCGACCCAAAATAGCATTGAAGCATGTCCCATGGGATACCTTGTTCCTCTAATCAACGATACACCCATTCCCTCATTGATGAACCTCAAACTGCTGATCTTTTAGTGTGTTTTGGTTCTTACTAGCATTGCCGATTTCAGCAAGCATTCTCTGATGAACTAATCAGCAAGTATCACCATATGTCTCAGCACTAAATGGGACAAATATTTGATCTTCACTCTGTGATACTTGTGTAATACATGACTGACACATCAATGCTGATTATGACATTCAAGGTCACCAGAATGTCACCTCATTATAGTAGCCATCCTCTGGAGGTTTCCTTACTGGCTGAAGGTGAAGCAGCTCCAGCAATGTGTCGTGACCAGCCTCGAACTCTCTGATAATTGCTGACATTCCTAACATCAGTGCCACTGGGTGCCCTCTTTTACAAATGCAATTGAAGCAAGTGCTTGTTTTATATCAGAGCACAAGCAGTTGACTCGACTGTGAAATTCTACTTCTTTATCACAAGACGGGACTTGCGCTCCTTGCTGGAAGCCACGCTCTGTACTTCTTGCAAGCTGTGAAGCAAATGACCCAACATAGCGCTAAAACATGTATCTATTGCCTATAATAAGAGATACAGGCAGCTGGGTGCCCTGTAGGTGTATGGGAAATGTACTCTCAACATGGATGTTGGTGTTTTGTTTGGGTGGGGCCATGTCATGTTTTTAATAAGGATGTGCTTGAAAACAAAATTTCATGTTAGCATCAAGATACGGTAAAAGCGCCACACACACACACACACAATATATATATCGATGATTGCAAGACACAGTAAGAAATCATTCATGACCCTTCACTGCTGTTGTTCTATTACGACATCTGATCAAGACCGTCGATTGTACAGGCGTACGGAAATTAGCCCCAAATCGCTGGGGCAAGCTCTTGTACCGACAAAACGACGCTTTGTTTTTCGAAAAATCAATTGCGAAGAATTCGAATCAATTATTTGTTGCGCTTGACGCTGGCACCGTCCTGTGGACAGTTGAAGGCCCCGTTACACAATACGTATCCGATACTGGCATGTGACACACAGCAAATGCTAGACCCTCAACTGATTATGACATTGATAGAAAAGAAGCACATCAATACTCTTGCTAGGTAAAATTACACGATGTTTGAAAGAACTGCCGCTTGACGAACAGCGTGTTATCATTGGCCATGCTTGCAGCACCATGATATCGTAGCGTTCAGTCAACCTATAAACTGAAGGTCCTTCTCATACTCAGAACAGTAACCTTGTTTCTAAAGTATTGTACGGAAGAAAAATCAGTGTCGGGCAAATTGAATATCTGGCTGCCAATACGTTCGAAAGTATGTGGATTCTCTTCATAACCCCCTGACAAAGCCTTTCCCACGACAATTGCGGCATGCTATCATGCCTGTTCCGCCACAAGTGGTGCACAGATTCGGATTTCCATACTTTCTGACAGGCTGCTGCTGCTCTGAAGTGCTACCAGTGTTGTTTTTCATCCCCGAGCCTTCGCATACGAAGCACTGTGCTCCACCTACAAACCATCATGCTTCGTCACACTGTTTTGCTGGAACTTCATTCATTTTTAAGTGTGCAATGAAACAAAGCGAAACTTAAAAAATGGCGGTGAACGTACACTACGTGATCTGGGCACGCTATAAAAAGTATGGATGGCATAATTGCTCTTGGAAGCGTCAGTCGCATTAAATCAGGAACGTAGAAGACGCAATTAATAACATGTAGGAAAATTACGGACCTACGCCTTTGCAGAGTTCGCATATAGTACTCTCATTGGACTTGAGTCCATTCAGAATTGCTGCTGTTGTGGCAACTGCAACTGCGCTACCCATTACGAGCTCTTGCATGAGTACAGGTTCAGCACAACATACGACTCGTCTCCTTTCAGAAAGGTCAATACTTCGAGCGGAGCGACTGCATCCCACGCGACTTGGATTAGCTGTGACAGACTTGCCCATTGGAAGTTCAACTGTTCTCTTGCGAGTGCATGTTCTGGCACTACTGAACTAATGTGCGCACAAACTATGTCACGAAACATAATATGAGCACGAGTACATAAAAGTAAGTTGGCGTTGAAGCTGTATCCGACGTGTCGACCCTGCGGATTTGTTTTTGGCGTTGCTTCTCAACCACAACTTTATGCCCATGTATTTCAGTGGTACAATGTATCACACCAACCATCATACTTTTCGTGACACCTTCATCTAAATACCAACAGATATAGCTTCATGTCATGAAAATGTAACGTGTGGGTTGATAAAATCAGGAATCACGTTCGAAAGATTCAATACCACCTCCAATGGACGTTCCACACAAGCTGATTGCCAAGAACTCAAGTTGATGATGACCTTTGTGGTGTTGCTTCAACTTCGCATTACATAGCAATGGGCCTTTTCAACGTAGGTCGCAACTTATGGCAATTCAATTCTGCAATGCTCTGGTTCATAGTTTATGCACAATTACGAGATTGTTCTCAGAATTACAGATGATATGAACAACATAACCAATTCTTGAGGACAGTATACTGAAATACCAAGAAATCAAAGGCTACGTATGCACAACAGGCCTTCGTGTTCAAAAATGCCATCTTTGCTTGTAAACTCTCACTTCTTCCACTCTACACCTTTAGCGATCTCTGCCATCAACTGCGGCTTCATTTCTTCAAGGGCAGCAGCCTCGAACTCTGTAAGTTTTCCAACACCAAACCTACATGCGGAGTGTTTATTCAGATTGGCAGGATGCTTCAAATATCAGATCGAAATATCGAGAATATTTTGACGTCAGATGAAACGAGCTCAGCCACTGCTGTGCACAGCATGAAACCGTTTCGGTGGAGGGAAGAGTATTGCAAGCAAGAAACTACATAAGTAAACGGCATTCCTCAGTTTCGTGCGGAATCCTAAATTTGAAATTATTGTCACAAAATTTTCAACGATTGACACTGTTGGTGGCTGCTGATAGACGCAAGGAAAAAACATCAGTACAGGACGCAGTTCTGGGCTCTCAGAAAGACGGCTTCACGGCAAGATTTACGTAAAAAGAAGATTACCTGTGCATAATTCCTTGCTTACCCAACTTCACACGCTGCGCAAAGAAGTCGCAACCTTCCACAGACTCATCTTCGACGTAAGCGCACTCAACAATCCCCGCGAACCCGTTCATTGCTTTAAGGCATGCCGTCGCAAACAGGTATGCTGCATATGCCATGGACAATGTGGCAGAGCCTGCGCCGGCCTTAGCTTCTACCACCTCTGTTCCAGCGTTCTACACGAGCATGCGAACCTCACGACAGCTCGAACAAACTGGACTTGACGTCGATAGGGGGTAAGCACATGGAATAAAATCAGATTTTGACACTGTATTAACTAGCTATAAGTTCGGTCACCCCTTTCACACTGACAGAGCATTCCCGGAAACAATGTCGACGTACCTGAATACGAGTAGTCAATTCCGCGAGTTGTCCATCCTTGAGCTCACCCAATACATTGTGACTACATTGAGAGAGCAGAGGTAGAATAGTTTTGCCAGCGTGTCCACCAACTACGGGAACGGACACACCTTCAGCAGGAGCTCCAACGATTTCAGCACAGAAGGTGTTTGCGCGACAGCAATCGAGTGTCGTAACTCCGAACAATTTTGCAGGGTTGTAGCACCCGGCAGCTTTAAAAATGTTGCGCGCAATTGGCACCGTGGAGTTTACTGGGTTAGTAATGATGCACACCCATGCCTCTGGGCAAACCTGCAGTCCAAACAGGTCATGAGCAATATTAAGGCCATCAGTTTTATTTCGATGAAAATGTCTCGTTCATCACAATCCCACACTGCCAGAGTTCATAAACTAGGATGCTATGAATGATCCACAGTAAAAGCAAGCTCGGACATATTAACAGATATTAAGACCACGGGAATCACTCTCGACAAAATTCTCGAGTGTAAAGGTGTCAAGTGCACATTCTGTAGGTTGTAATATCAATTCCATCGTCAGTTGTTTATATCTTGTTCCGACGCATGAAAAATAACGAAGTAAGAAAAATAAGAAAATGTTTTATCTACTGGCACTCACACATGTTCTTAGGTACAGACCATGGAGTCAACTCTGTGATTACGCATCAATCATGGTCAAAATTTAACATGATTCCGATCCGGGACACTATTGAAAGCTCTGCCTATCAAGAGTATCGTGTTCCGATCAAATATCAAAATACCAAGGGTTGTAATCAGTCGCACCCGTGTGATGGACTCGCAAACACCGGCCAGAATACCAGCGTTGATGTTGAACAAATCGTCCCGGGTCATGCCTGGCTTACGGGGTACACCAGCAGGGATGACGACAAGATCACATCCTGCTAGAGCCTTGTCAATCGTTGTGGTGTCCTCCCTGCCAGTTGGCACAAAGGCGTTCACTTTACAAGAGGTGTCAGCATGAGACAAGTCCACACCCACACCTGTAACATCCACTGTGTCGAGTGAAAGCGGCCTTAACGAACGGATGATGAAACAATTAGATTCTCTTGCTTACCAAGCTTGACGCTAAACAGACAAGCACTGGAGATGCCGAACAAGGTTTACCTGGTGTACGAGAACGTGGCACTACCCTCAACATGGTGATACCATGTATTGAAAGACTGAAGGATAATGAAGTTTGTAATACAAGGTTTGGGTAGCTGGAGCGGACCTGGAGTGAAGGGGGCAACATCGAAGAGCGACAGTTCGTGAACGAAAGGTGACAACTTCAAAAGAAGCGATAGTGGCTGACCGATACCACCAGCAGCTCCGACAACTCCAACTTTGAGCTTTTTGTCGCCAAACACTAGCCTTCCGGTTGCGCGGATGGGGGAGGTCACCATGCTTGCCAATTCGCCGAGCATATTTATGAATGTAGGGGTGTAAAATTGAACTGGTGTACGATTACAAATGTTCCGAAACGGATGCAATCGGACTTATATGTATCGTTCTCGTACTTCGATAATAACCTAACTGATACGCTCTGAGTAACCTCTGAGCCCCAGGATCCGAGCGACTGTTCGCATTGACCATTCAATGGACCCGTGCGGATGCAGATCAAGCATGCATGCGCGCGCGCGCCATGTCACTCATGCAAATTGCGGAAGAGCTTCCAGGTTCGCGAATTCCAATCCAAAACTATGCTGCGCAAAGCTGAAACTCAAACCATATTCACAGCTGGGTCGAACACCACATTTTCAACATACTTTAATGTTTGACGGACAGCGGTTGCTCATGTGAATTGCTGCGACTTCTAGGTTCATTTGTTGCTGTAAGAGGCACGGCTTAACACGTAGGTCCTCGTCAGCGCTTGCTGAGTCCCTTAAGGTGGCTGTTTGAGAGCAAACTATACGGCTTAAACTGGGAACAAATATCCAATGAACCTTTCTTAGATTCTATGCAAGGATTTTTGCGCACCCTAATGATCGCCCGGAGGTTAATCTTCATCTTCGCTGTGACCACATAAACTCTTGGAAAAAGTGCAGTGCAGTAATGATTTAAGACGCAACTTTTGCTTTACACTCGGAATTGAAGGTGTATATTTAAGGCGGCCTTATTCACATCTTGGAATCATTTCGCGACATAGGTTTCGGGACGTCAGTTTGTTTGTCAGTTGCTCTTGTCGGGCAATTGCATGAACCCGATCGCAGCTGGCAAGCAAAATTCTTCACATCCAGATGCACTTTGAACATGTTTACCAGTTGCGACTGAACATGAAAATGATTCGCTGCTCCTATACTGCTGAGCGTGTACTTTTAGTTGACAACCCACTAAGGCAGTTCACAGTGCAACGCATAACTTCTGTTCTACCACCAAGGCCTCAGGCCATGTAAGGTTAACGATGCTTTTTCCTTTCACTTCTTACAGTTTTTTTGTTGTCTTGCCTGAATACAAGAGTCCGACACTCAGGATCTCGTGTGTCTTCTGTAGTCGAGTCATACTTCAACAATAGATACTCCATTACCTTCACTGCCCTCATTCGGCCAGACACGTGCTGAAGCATATTAAGACTCTTGAGGAGCTTTTTATATTGCTCGCCCGAGATGCGTGCTAGCGATTGATGTCTCTGTAGTACAACCCACGCATCTCCATACATCCCGCTGCATATTTCAAATGCGAAGTGAAGAGGCCAAGAGGTTCAGTCGCAGCTCTGGATGCATCAAAATGCCAGCCAGTGTGGGATTTCACATTTTCAAGGCTTGTTACTTGTACCTTTCCACCTGGAGTTGTCACACGATCGGTAGCCCAGACCTGCGTTTCGTAGAACATAGAGAGGGCGGTCGATGCCGGCAGTGGACAATCCATCTATGGATGCATTCTTGCCCAGGTATTGATGCATGTTTCGTTCGCATTATCAAGAGCTAGCCCGGCATTATTTCGAGGAAGGGTAGCTGTGTTTGCTAGCGTCTCTGTAGAATCGAATAGTTCCCAGGCTGGAGTTGAGTACAATCCGTAGAAGATTAGATCACACGTTGAGTGACAGCTGCAGAAAAAGAGATACAAACAGGTTACACTAGGTGTATTCTCTATAGCGCGTACAATAACATGTGCATCCCCACACACTATACAACGTAAAAGACCTCGATTATACAATCTCCAGTCTCTTCATACATAAAACAGATATCGAATTCTTGTAAACAAAACACTCTTAATTGACGTTGCAAGGGTCTTGAATTGTTTAGTGGAGCATTGCAGTAATTTACAGCATCACGGCTTGAACGCCATGAAACAACCGTCGCAGTTGTCTGGACTCCCATGGGAACGGACTCGATGTAGCAATCATTAACCACTGTTATTAGTAAAGGCTCTGGATCATTTGGGAAACATGTGATCGCTCAATAGCTAAATCGCTCCTAAACGACCAAGGGAACATGCTAGGTTGGAAATTGCAGGCATACCAGGGGTACACAGACAACTCTTCACGCTCACGAAGACTTTATGATCAATATTATATGCTTCATCAACTGTTACACAGCAGCAAGCTTCCAGATATAACAAGAAAACGCACTGAGAGGTGGCTCCAAGATACCTGACGCTGGTTAATCCACACAAAGATTCAGAATGACTCTATTGAATGGGCCAGAGAGTTTGATATTGAGCTCGCATCGTAAAGTGGCGTGTGTAGCTGAATCAGGAGTAGAATCAAGTTCACAGGGGGAGCTATATTGGCGAGCACAAACGCTGAGGTCCCACCAGCAATCATAACAGCCATTCAGCTTACGTTGAAAGTTCTTAAGAAGCTTTCGTGGACACCCAGTGAAGATGACAAGCTGGAAGCTACGTATGAAACATCATACTCAATTTTGGTCCTGTCGGAATCATAGCTGCTGCAAGGAGAGTGCGTGCGAGGTCACTCAAGAGTACAATATAATCGACAACGTGAGATCTTTAGATAATTAAATCCGAAGGGGGTTTGGCGCTTTTCCGGCATGATGTCGCAGTGTGGTACGTCAGCGGTTCAGGGCCTGGCCAGTGCAAGCCCAGGATCGACCTTCCCATGGCGCTTTTCCAACAGGTATCCACACTCCTGCGTTTCTGGACCCTTCTGGTTTCTGGTCTTGACACTAACACCCCATTCTGTTAAGGTTTGTTCAGTTGTTGCCAAATACTGCACACAGCTACCGCGCTTTTCAGTTTCCCCCCTTGTCTGTGGAGACAATGAGTTGGCTAGGCTCACCAGGGATTAATTTTCTCGGAAACATTGCAGCGACAGACAGCAAGTGACTCGCAGCAAGAGCACAGTCTGTAAGGCTGTCATCGGATCCTGGCAACATCGAAAGCACAGACACTCTCCAGCAGTTGATCATCATGCAAGAAGTATATACTGGATACAGTGAGTGTTAGGTGCACACTTTGTAAAATTCGTTTGGAGAAAATTTTGAATCCTCGTGTCAAGCATTGTTCCATCACGTGGTGTGTATACACAGTTGTGGAGTGAATGCACCTTACAACATCAGTGTGCAAACTCAACTCTGTAAATGCAATTCAAACACAATCTGGCTATCAACCAGCGGTAACACAGTTGAATCAAGTAGCTACAGAACAGTCTGTATCAATCGCAATATGGGACATGCTCTCCTTGCTGACAGTCGTGCTAATCCCCTTGCACTTGTGCAAAGTTCTCTTGTAAACTAATTAGCTGGCACACCTAATCCGCCGTAAGCTGACGCTGAAAGGGACAACCTTACTGCTCCCACACCTCTTTGGCGAATGCTTCATTTGCACATTTGTGTTCCTCTTCTCTGCCGAGGGCCCAGGTTCCTGGCTGTGTTTTTGCACTGTGATTCATGCAGGATGCACTACTGACACATCTACATTGAGTATGCCCTTGAAAGTCATCATCAGAGCAACTCTTCTTCTTCCCAAAGCCCTCCTCTAGATCTCCTGGCTGGATGTGGTTGAGATGCCTGCTTGTTGTCTTGTGAACTGTGTCAACACCCCGCCTTCTGGCAGTCATATCACAAGGAGAAGCACCGAGCTCTTAATTTACAAATGCAATTAAAGCAAATGCTAGCAGCATACAAGAGTACAGACAGTTGACTCAACTATAACTTTCTACATATTAATCACGAGGGGGCATGTGCTCCTTGTTGGAAGCCTTGCCCTATCCTCTTTGCTGGTGATCCGATCACAGACACTGCATTTTACATGTTCCACTAATGCACGCGCATTCTGCAAGCTCCCTAATAAACCTATCAGCTGGTGCCCCTAACCTTCCATACGTCTCAACACTAAATGGGATAAACCTATACCCTTTGTCCCCTCTTCTTGCATGATTTCTTCGCTTTTCTGCATCTCTTCTCCCAGCTGCCGAACCTGCTTTCTTGCTTGCTGGACTTCCCAGGGTGGCACTAGTTGGATGCACCACTGAGACGTCCACATTAAGGATGTCATTGAGGGTCATCAGAAGCACATCGCCTCTGCTCTCGCATCCCTCCGACCCTGGCTGGATGTCGGAGAGGTGACGGCGTGATTCTAGCACCGTGTCAAGCACTGCCTTCTGGCAGCCGTACCGCACCTGATTTGGATGAGTTTATGGCGCTAGGTTTGGATTTAAGTAATTCTGGAGCAACAAATGGCGCGGTGGATGCTAGGCCCCCTGTAGCTGCAAGGATAGGCGTGCTCACAATTGGTTTGAGCACTGCGCCCTTGTCGACGTCGTAACAACACATAGCCCTCCTCGATTGAATACATGTATTTCGACTATTGTGCGGTGTCTCAAGAGGCTCAGTTAACTATAACTGTAGAAAGGTTTCGGGCTTGATGTCTATTATTCGAAACATTCAAGAATTTGCTTGCGTGCGTCCAACTTGTGTCTACCTTAAGCGTCACTGAATCAAGCCCACGAAAGAGTGAAAATGGTTCGATAATGTCGATGAACTTGAACATTGACCTTAGCTGCAACGTACTGTGGCGCTGTCATTCTTAGCACTATCCTGTACGATGTGCCGCACGTGTGGATGACGTGGAGCCTTGCGCCCTCTTTGTATTCCAAGTGTTTCGTCCCACTGCATTGGCTGATACTTTGGCTTGTTTTCTATCCTACTGTTCCTCCGATGTCTATATCATTTACTCTACGTGCATGTCTCGCAACCTTTCGGTGGCTGAACAGTCATTAACTTTGCTTTCTGAACTGATACGTACAAGATTTGCCAACATATTACGTATGTAGCAGGAATTTCTCCGAGTTTGAGACCGATTCGCTTTGCGAAAGGCTCAAGAAACAAAACATTGGAGACACAATTGTTGCGCCTCTGCGACAAGGGCTCTTCGAAATCAACATGAACTTGAAAATTCAATGTAACACACACAAACATTGTTACCGACCAAGTTGTCGATAGGAACGCGAGCTCCCGCGACTCGCTTGATTACCAAGTTTGCTTCCTACAGCATAACAGGCCCCTTCCTCCGATAACGCAGCGCCATATGTCATCTGTGGGCTAGATCCATGATGATACGACAAAGTGATGCCCCAACCTCGCAGGAAGCCGAACTTCGCGCCAAAATCCTGTGCTTGACGGCTGCCACAAGGCGGTTTATGGCACAGTGCTCGAGCAAAAAGCCAGGAATTTATAAATAGGGCTATGGGAGACAAGGAGACATTCTACTGACGAACTAAAGTGACATACAGAATATCCATGTGCTATCCCGGGTCCGGGGCTGTTAGACGCGCTGCGAATTTCTTCAGGCTGCAGTGAACTGTGGCAGGGTCTGCAGGTAAGGAGGCTCTGTATCTAAGAAAGTTACTGTCTGAAAGGCTAGGAGTGAATGACAAAATGTTAAGCTATATCTAAAACAATAGCTATGGCAAAATTAGAAGCTATATGAATATACTTTGCCTGAGACCGGGAATCTGAGCCAGGGTGATTTAACAAGGACAGCGCAGCTTGCAATTGATTATCACCCCTGATGGGAAATGTCATTCGAACACATACGCTCCTACCATGTAGATCAGACAATATCTTTCTCAGCCAGAGAGCTCCGTAACCTGTAGGCAAAAACTTTAGTTTAATCGGCTTGAAGTGTAGTGATATTCTATTCAATACAGTCATTTCACTTTAACTCATACCCCTAATTTCAGCGGTCTGCGGCTGATTTATAGAGAAGCCGAGTAGTCGAGTTCGCTGTAACTGAGATTCTCTAGCTGACAACGCTTCTGGCCGAGTTATAACGTTGGTGTGTCAATTGACAGAACGTTGAAAGAGCGGGGTATGTATGCAGTATCGATTATCAAGCATGTTGATTGAGATACACTCATCTA
>JAULKQ010010023.1:0-12662 GCA_032356285.1 Smithsoniella earleae | reverse complement strand
GATAGGGGCAATTACTGAACGGCGCATGGGTGTAACTGCGCATACTGCATTTAAAAACAGCGTACTGCGTGCAAAATTAATCGTTTCATGATCAATGAAAATCCAAAAATAATCAAAATAATCGATCATAATCGGCACGATAATCGATTATCGATGGGTGAAAACGACGATAATCGAGATAATGTGCTAGATAATCATGATTATCTAGATTATTGACCACACGCATACATTCGATAATCTCTCGATAATCAAGATAATCAGCGATAATCAGATCATAATCAAGATAACACACCAATCATAACGTCAAATAATCAACCGATAATCAAAAGATAATTAAAAGATAATCAAGATAATCAAAGGACGATCGAAAAATCTTCAAGTCCCGAAGATTATCGTAAATTTCAATACACTACATAATCAAGATAATATATTAGATAATCAAGATAATCACAACACCTGGGCGCTGATTATCGTTCGATAATCATTTAGATAATCAAGATAATCAATGATAATCGAACGATAATGCACCGGAATATCGTTGATTATCTTGATTATTTTTGTTCAACTAAACGTGCATTTTCGATAATCAAAGATAATCAACGATAATCATCAGAACGATTATCTTTGATTATCGTGATTATGTTTCGATAATCAAAGATAATCGTTAAATAACATATCGTTGATTATCTTTGATTATCTTTGATTATCGAAAATGCACGTTTAGTTGAACAAAAATAATCAATAAATTATCTTAAATTATCTAGAAATTATCTTAATTATCGAAATTTACATTTCTACCAGTGACCAGGATCCATGGAGGGTACGTGTACGAATGCGCAACAAACTTGAGCGAAAGTTGAAAATTTTTTAATCAACGGTCATTTCTCCAATAAGATCATGTATCAAACTTACAGGCACCAGAAAGTGGTAGTTACCCGGTCGTTTCGTGTGTAACATGTACACCGTCAACATCACAGCAGCACATGCAAGGGCAGGTTTTGAGCAGTGCAGCAGATATTCCACCCCCCACGCGACCATACTATTGCAGAGGATTTAGATGCATCGTATCAACATATTCAGATTCATAGTATTGATGAATCTGAAAATCAGATTTCAACTATACCCCTTCAACAGTTTACTCACTGGAACAATAACCAGTATGCAAGGATGGGAGGTGTAGGCCTGCCCGAACAAGGGCATTAGGCCGAGGATCCAGCTGTAGTGTAACCTTCGCACGCCACGCCTGGTCCATCAGCCAGAGCATGCCACAGTGAAGTGATAGCTGTAGATGTTGAGCCAACAGCACAGTCCCCAAACAAAGATGAAAAGAAAGGTGCACAAAAGACCAGAGAAAGACGACTTACAGACGGAGATGTAGCTATAGGGAAAGCAGTAGCTGAGGGGCACGTTAAGGCGAGGGAGGAAGCTATCGAAAAAAAAAGTAAGGCCATGCACGAGATAAGTGCAAATAATATAGAAGCAAAACGAGAAATTGCGCATTTTTAGGCTGAAGAGGCGATGAAACGTGTTCAATTGGAGCTAGCCGCGAAGCGAGAAGAACATATCATGACCTTGTGGCGGGTGGAAATGGAGCGCAGCAACTGTGATCCAGTGGAGGCAGCTGAGAAAGTAAAACGTGGCAGACAGATCCTTTCTGACTTGTTTGAATAGCAATGTAACTTATGTGTCCTGTTGTTACACATAGCTCAACCAATCTATCAGTAAATCGCGCACATATCCACCAGGCACTACAATGTCAAATTCAGACAGGTTCTGTTGCCGACCACGACCCTGCCCCTCTTCATCCGAACTGCACTCTGAACTTGAGTCTGAGCTCCATTCATCCAGATAACTCTCATGTTACTGCTCTAAAACGTTGTGAAGTCCACAAGCCACGCTGATTGCCTCACCAATCATGTCTATATCATTGAACATGATGTTTGTTCTACAAAACTTCCATCGTCCTTTCAGTCTAGCGAAAGACTGCTCAACCACCCTTCTGCAATCGATTAGCCTTCTGTTGAACCTATGACAGCCAACTCCAGCACCGTCTGAACACTTCAATAAGTACTGGGATAATGGGTATGCAGAATCACCTACGAGAAAGGGGTGTATGCACCTAACAGCCCCACCTCCCAACCTCATATAGTCACCACTGTAGTGCACCTCGGCTTCATTGTCAACAGTTGGTGTCACTAAGCTAATCGTCACACGGCTTAAAAAACCGTTATCAAATGCTTCTTTTATCGGAGACCTGTCCCAGAGGCCTGCGTCGCCAACGCAACCTGGCGCGCCTGCATTGACATACATAAAACAACCGTTGCTATCGACCACTGCTAAAAGGGTTGTACATGTTGAACCCTTATACCCCCAGTATGCATCTGTATCTCCACCAGTTTGTTTTTTGGAGGGCTTTTTGCACGTTACAAGAGTGCCATCAATACTGCCTATGCACCCTGGCATCTTGAACTTTGTCTCGAAGCCTTTTATCACTTTTATCATTTCCTCAGCAGTGAAAGGAAATCTCACCACACTGTAGTCATCAGACCCTATCAAAACGCTATACAATTGTCGTATTGTCAGACGGAGAACTATAGTTAGCAAACTATTCCTGGGCATGTTCCACTGTGTAGAAAGCGTGCTTAGGAAACAACATCTAGCTAGCCAAAATAACGTCACCATCAATTTCGTGCGATTAGAGTAAAACCTCATGTTCGGATTTGTTGAGCTCTGAACAGGCCCTTACAGGACCATCGCCGTTTTACGCTCGCAGTTGGTCGCATGGGAGAGTGTTGTTCCATTTTCCCCTCACGGTGGCGATGGTCCTGTAAGCCACTGTACTCCCGCACACATCACCCGAAAAATTCTTGCTTCGATAAGGAGCTCGACTGTATTGGGACTTGCTGAGAGTTCAGAGAGAGTGATATGGGCCAGCTGACATTTAGTGTGCAGCTTTTTGTTGAGCTGGAGGCCTTGTTTGGAGGTGTGACTAGATGGATACAATGCGTCCGTACGCCCCAGGTCCAGCAAACCACTATAAAATGATTCACCTAAACGTCTTACATGTATCACCGCAAGGCGCGAGTTCATCATGGCCTCCCAGTATGCGCTCATAGAACGGTCCTACATGCGGACGCCCGAGTTCAGGTGCCATCGCTTGAGGGGTCCTGTCCTCGACATAGACATACTGATTCTGTAGTGAAGCATGAATGGTACAAAGACTGGCCAGTGGCGATGTTTCAGATGGGAAACAGCTCGCAGATTGTCCCAGAATCACGCACCAAGTGAAAAACAAAAAGGTGGCTTTCAACTTACCTCGTAAGCCTCATCCTGACATCTGAATTTCCCACTGTGACTCAAGTTTTCTTTAGGGATGTCGAGGAGTTGTTGGCTTACTACATGTATTCATACCACTTCTTCGAAAACGTCGCATCAGCGAGTACATTCTTGTGACTCGATACGTAATCTCGATCATAATACATCCCTATGCAGTCTGGAACAATGAGAATGAACAATCTATGAAGGAAGTACCAAAATTGCCATTCATCGCAAAGATTGTCCGGATATCGCCTGACGGCTCGCAATAACCTTGATTGTGTAAATCATGGTCTCAACATGGAACATCACCCGTTCATCAACAACAGTCTGTGTACACGATCCTGGATTGCTAAAAAGCAGACTTTGGCCTACTTTATGTTAGGATCAGCCAGCACACTTCGCAATGTATCCTCCACGATAATAAAGATTACGGGGATTACCAAGTAACAGCCGACACCCGATGAAAGCAACGATGCAAGCAAACATGTCGCAAAGACAGTCAAATTAGCTGAATTAAAACTCTTGTCATTCACGTTTTCAAAATCAGTGGTGCAGTTCAGCACCAAATGCTCCTGATGACGGCGTGTGACAGATATGCAAATGAACGTTCGTACGATTAGATTACTTCATGGTACACCTTGTGACAGATTTTAAGCTTCAAATCTGTTGGTTATGTGTGTTTGCTAGATTATGGTAAAACGATGCCAGCCAATTTGTCGTAAGGCCACATCCTAGCCTCAATGCTGAGCCCGAGTTGTTGGGATAATATTCTACTCTGATGTTTTTTTTTGATAGACATAGTTTGTATACTGTGAAGGTCCCGCAGCTGGCTACGCCCGTTGATTCTGTGCAAGGAACCAGTGAAATCCGGTGGAACAGACAGCAACATATATCTGTCCGACGACGTTGTGACGGTCGGATGAACGTATTTGGTAAGCGGGGTTTTCAGATTGTTCTCGGTTGCTTGAGGTTGCTTTGAAAAGTTAGTCGACATGTGCACACCTTGTGATAAGGCTCAATGTGGATGGTTTTATCCACATGGTGATGGTGTGCTGCACGATTTTTGATGTGCTTTTCAGGAACTTTGTTTCAGCCTTTTAGTGTATGTATTATTTCTTGGCTGTATGTTCTTGCATTTTCGTAAAGAATGCAATCAAGACATACTCACGCCTATCATATCGCGAATGAAACCTGTTGTTCATCGCAGATGAATGAAAGTATGATTATTCAAAGCTGCATTGTGTCAAGGTTTAGATAAGCTTGTGAGATTATCGTTGTTTCAGTATCGAAGTATCAAAGTACTAACGACGGCGGTACATCAAATCAACAGACAAAGAAAGACAAGCCTCACAGCATCGCAAGGAACATAAATCTACAATCGTCAAAGTGCGATCGCCTATGCTTGTTCCGGATTGTTTCAGCACACAGCAGCGCACAGGTGAGCCGGGTGGCTAGGGCGGGATGCCACGTGGCACACCTCCCTGCATGGGCGCGGGCCAGCGCCGCGGCCCAGGGAAGCGCAAAATAATGCGCACAGCCCAATGTTGCAAACATGCTTGTTTGTACAGAGAAAAAAGTATAATCTAAGAGAATAGAGTTGATCGTGGGCTTTTTTCCCTCTACAGCTTGCGTGCTTAACTGTGCCTTTGCTTTGGTGTGGTTTGCACAGGACCTAGGACCTGCCTTTCGAAGAGGAACAATTGGGACTTGGATTGGCCAATTTACCCACATGCTTTCCTTCCTTCGTACAAGCTTCTAGTGTGGCACCAACGCAACCCAATAGCACCAACAGAAGTGTAGTTGAGGACATGCGCGGAATTTCACATCGTGAAGGCATCGTGAAGGCAGCGAACAAATAGACCCACATTAGTACTTCCTCCCGCGAGTTTGCTCAGAATTGATGTCCAAAAGTTAAAAGAGTCGCTCTAGACGCGGTGACGCATTCCCTGATATATCCTCAGTTGGGCGTCGCTGCACTTCACACTCCGTCGGAAGTTACGAGAACCTCATCATTGAAAGAAGAACGGGGACAGAAGTGAGAAAAGGTATGTCAACTTTTGAACTTTACTGTATCACAGTATTATGACGGGTTGCAGCGACAGATTGTACTTTGTTCGACTGATCACGTTTAGTACTGGCTCACACGAGTCAAACTATACGCAGCAATACAACTTTCATCCTGCACATATTAGAACCTTGATATCGTATGGTTGATATTCTCGCCCCACCCCAATTTAAACTGCTATATATGTCCTCTTGCACTTTCACTTACACCTCGTCATAGACACACGCTGACAGAACGTCATCGCAGGAGGAGAAAGAGACTGCTATCAAGAGTCCCGGGAATATGTCGCAATCAAGTACGGTAACAATCGTCAATTCAGAGACGGAGCTTTACGATGCGCTGGATGCGGGGGCTCCACACATCCAAATCCGATCACACTTTCCAGTCACGGACTCAAGACTCTACGAAGACAATGTTAACACCTTTAACAAAACCACGTTACTGGTAAACGAAGGGACAAAATCGATTGTGGTAACAGCTCCAACTTAATTAGCTTCTGACAGGCGTACCACTTTCCGGAAATACGTCATTTAACCACGGAGCCCTGATATTTTATGTGGAGAGTTCATAATTCTTGCAGGGAAATTGCTCAGAGCCATTTCCCGAGGCGATGCAACAGGCGAAGAAGCCTGGGCAGTGTCTGCTGGTAGTGTGGTACACAAATAATCTCGCAGTTCAGACGATGCCCCGCAGCCAGGTTTGGTTGCACAACATTTATTTCACCGGCAGAGGCATGTGGAATCCAACATCACCTACTGTATGGTTCCAATATTTGCGGATGTGGCAAAGTACTTTCTGGATTACAAGCTGCACTTTTGAGGGTTCCCAGGATTATCCGTTCTCTGCAATATATACCAGTTGGTCATCTGTTTACATCGAAGGTACCAAGCATTCTTTACTTTTGTGTGTGTGTCTGATGCTAAGAGAGAGTTTGTTATCCTCCATGGAGTTCTTACCAAAGTTAACTTTTTAATCAACGTGAACCAGAGATTATACCTATCAACTTTCAGACATGTTTCTCTATGGATTTTCATGTCATCATATCTTCTCATGACAGCTTTCTCCCACGTGTCTTCATGTACCTATTACCAATCCAGTGTCCTCAACTTAGCATCTGTAGCTTGAAAAGTAATATTGGTTCATATGGCACCCAGATCCTGGCAGATTCAACATTCCAAGGCGATGTTTCAAGATAGGCTTGCAATGCAACAGTGAATTTGCTGGTTTGTCCATTAACCACCCGAAATATTTCTTGCTAAGTATTAGCCATAAAAAGTATTAACCATTGCCAGATCCTGGCACATTATCAGATCGTGCAAGACATAATGTATTTTCATTGTTGCAGCTCTGTTTCATTTCTGCTGACGGCTTTGCTTCAAACACTCAGGACACCAAGGTAGTATCAAATGTGCTGAAGTCAAATTTTGATGTTGCCCGACTCCTTGAGGATGTAGATTGGGAGCACACAAGATTGGAAAAGCGAAAGTTTACACTTGTAGGGTGAAAGCTGTGCGTAGCTATTGGATTTTTTCGCTGGTCGCTTTGACAGTCACTTGATAGACAGGATGAAACTTTAATGCTGCCAAAATTGGGTTGCTACCAACACGGCAAAGGTTTGCATTTATGACGATTATTCTTACTTTTTCGATCATTAGGGGCAAGAAACTTATCTTCCAGCTGTTTTTCGGATCTCTCGGTTGTGATCAGCCATGTATTTCTGCAAGGAGTAGAATTACCTGCTTGTCATTTGACTTGCTTAAAATTTTGGTTGAGTCAACTGCATGCTCGCTGGTTTGCTGCCTGAGATTACTTGAATTGCATCAATAACTCAGCCATGATTCGTATATGTAACCAGGGTTCTTCTAGACAGTAGAAAGTGGTATTACCAAACACATGTCCACCTTAGTGGTCACAGCAATGTGAATAGCTTGAGCCCGATCAATCGCTGATGATCCTGGCATCACTTCTAAAAATGGCATGCAATTCAAACCTGTATCTAAGGTGTGGCCTGTTGCCCCTTGTTACCATTTGTGCTAATACCATTGGAGCTATGGACAAGGATAGGTGGGTCTACTTTTCTTCATCTTTCTCGATGTATCCAGGAACAACTAACTAATCCAGTCTTATCACGATTATTAATAATTGAGTATCACCAGCGAAGATCATTGAGCACATATGGACACAAGGAAATCATTCTGCACTTTAATTGACCCTTATTTTTGCAACAGTCTGCACCACAGCAGTGTCATACTCAGTATTCAGCTGATTCAGAATTTGCAGATTGTACATTTGTTCTTCTCTCCCGTTTTGCTGACCGGGCTTTCAAGAGTGCTGTGGCGGTCAACGCGAGCACAGTTCTGAAGCAGAGAGCAGATTATCCCTGGCACGCTGCAAGTGGAGGTGCTGTCAGCCTTTTGAATGTGGAGCACCTAGAAAGTGCAAGCGAGGTTGCTGCTGAAGTTTCCGTATATGGTGAGGGAGAAGTGTTTACTGATGGATCTGAGCGCGTGATCCTCAATGGAACGACACAATTCTTAGATCCAAGCAGCTTTTCTGCTGCTTCAAGTTACCAAGGACCAAAACCTTTTGTCAACAACCTTCATCCGACTTTCCTTCAACTGCAGCAGGTACTATCTCCCTTACAACATGGAAACTTTCTATTACTTCCTTTACCAAACATAAGCAGTGCATGCTTACCTTTCTTTCTCCTCAAGCTGACACAGAAGACAAATTCTTATGTTTCGCAAGAGTTCCCCAAAAGTCATGGCCAATACATCTCTATGAGTTTTAAAGACATTGTTGACTTCTGAGGTATGCAAAGCTTTTTTTCCCCTTGTTTGTGTATCAGTTTGTATCATGGATCATATTTTGCATGAACCACACCCCACTTTGTCTGTTTGGAAACCCTCCTTCCAAGTTGCCGCGAGCCGCTTCAGTTCATTCATGACGTCTCAGCACTTGCTGAATAAGTGTTGAAGAGTTGAAAGTTGAACACATAAAGCTGGGCATCTCCAAACGGCAGAAAGCTTCACGGCTCCCTGGTCATCCCTGTCAATAAGTTTTACTTTCCAGGACTATTGATGTCTACGCAAGGTTGGATCGCTCGGATCATGGACAGCTTACTCCCTGGTCTCTAGTGAAAACTTGAATGTATCCCAATAAGGCTAACATCAGCAATATTATGTGATCATAGCTCACCCTGTGATGGCAGAAACCTATCTCAGAATCTGCTATAGTGCACTTGTTGCCTTTATCCACTCAATGGAACAGCAGAAGCAGATTAAGTCTCGAATTCTAGTTCAAGGTGCCCTTGAATTCCATATCGAACCTCGAGTAGTTTTGTTGTCTAGGAGAACCTGTTTGAAGTGTTACTCAACCATGCTGGTATGGCTGTCATGAGAGCTCCCTCAGATCTGAAAAAGCTGGACTATTAACCACTGTGCAAGTGTCTGTTTGCTCAAGTGCCAATTGGTAGGTTGCTACAGGCTTTTTGTGGTGATAAGTAGACCCAACGTGTTAAGGTATGCAAGCCCATTCTCTTTGCCCATGTGGCTCTCTATAATGAAGTCGGCAGATACCCAATTCTGAGTTATCTGACTCATGCATATTACCGATCGTATTGAGACACAATAGTTTCAAGACAAAATGTTGTCACACATACTCTGAGCAGCTTCTCTCCAATTCCAGATTCTCAAACATCATTTCACCTTCGAAAGTCTTTGTTTAGATTGTGTCTAATGTACCTCTGGTAAAGTGAGCTAAATTTTTTTTTTTGACCCAAGAAGCATCTCACTGGTAGGGAGAATTGCTTCTTTTGGTTATGCAAACAGTATCTTGAGTTTAAAAGTGAAAGTTTACTCAGCATTGGGGTTTAGAAGTACCTCAAAGCAATCGTTCTTTTCATTTGAGTCCTTATATCCATGCAACAATCTGCTCCACCTGTGTTCAAGACTCTGCCTGTCACCTTGTTTGTGCATTTCTTACTTATATTCATCATCTGGATATACTATACTGTGCAATGCACAGGCTGCTGCAAACTTTATTTTATGGTGGTTGTGGTCACGGTGCAACATAGATAGTTTCAGTTGAGTGGGTGAGTGCTGTCTGTGATAATTCAAGATCACCACAGCGTTACATCCTGTGCACAATACATTCGTGATCAAGCTTCTGTGTATTTTAAAAGCGTGAGTTAATGAAGATGCGGATGGATGCTGTAAGATCGATGATGGATCCGTTTGATCCGCATCAGTGGTTACCAGGGCCTTGCTGACATATTAATCAGCTATGCCTGGCTGTGAGTGTTATGTTTTCGATAGATTATAGACAAGAGTACTAAGATACCAAAGGTAGTTGTTAGCCAGGTGTGAACCCTAGGTATTCAGTAACAGATGTCGTCCCTGATTACCGCCGTGGCACTCCCTTATTAGGGAGCCAATGCATACCCGATCCACAGTCCGGCCTAGCCAATTGGCTAGGCCACTGAAACCACTCTGTAGATGCATGTCGTCTACTCTCGACATCTCAATATATCATACGACATATGTTATATCCCTTTCTAAATTCATCTCTCTTTATATTGAGAGATGAAGTATTTTGATGTCTTGGATTACTCGAGTTTTCCAAAGTTTCAGTTATTGAGCTCTATGCCTTGAAAGCTTGTACATTTTACCCACTGGTCTAACACAGCATATATATGCATTTGGAGCAACTACCCATTTTCGGGTTGGCCGCTTTTCAGCCATCCTTACATTGTATGACAGTTTGACTGGTTCCAGGAAGCTGGGTTTATAGTACCGGATGCTGCGGAGCCCCCAGCTCCCACAGCTGCCCCGCCAGAGCCTGAAGTACCACAAGCTCCACCACCTGGAGCTGGTTCACGGGCGTTTCCACCTGTTCAGCCAAACAACACCATTGATGAAATAGCTCCACCGCCATCGTCCGATTTTCCCATTGGCACAGTCATTGGCGTTGTTGTCGGTATCATTCTGTTGGCAGTTGCAGTAACGGCGTTTGTACTCTGGCGCATGAAGAAGAAACGCAGTAACCCGCACCCCCCAACAGTTCCCGTGCGTTGCTCTCCTGGATAATCCTATTCCTTGCTTTCCTTTCATTGTGAAGCTCCGTTCAATCCAGGTCGCTTCACATGTAATCTCGAGAACCATTGTGATTCTGTTGAAGTTGATCCTTTGGGGTGCGAATGGCGATTGGAGCAGGTATTGCGTACAGGCTTGCAAACGTATAGAGTATGTTAAGTAAGTATTACTTTTTTCTGTAAGGATTACTGCTCAGATTCTTGCTTAGACAGCGCAATTGAGGTGTTATGGCCACAAGTATTCCCAGATGCTGACATGTGATGCTAAGAGTGATAGATCTTGACACCAGAGAAGGAAGTAGTTGTGGTGTTCCTTCATGGCGGGGCTTAACAGCCTGTGTGTGACCCTGGTTGAACAGCGCTGGGGCCTAATCTCGAGCTCAACACGTGCCAGTGATGTCTTCACACCTCCGATACCTTGCAAGGCTGAACTGGACACGCAAATGCATCAGGATAAAATAAAATTCCCACTAGTGTCCACTCAACCCAGGAGCCTATTCAAAACACTCATGAGAAAGTCAGGTGCCAGAGAATGGTGGACCTTACCTGACAAATGGACATTATGGCGATTTTAGTCTGAATCATGGCAGAAGCACTGCTGTTCATTCCAGTGCCAGAATTTCGGAGAGTAAGGCTGTGCTTGAGAAAGTGACATAGGGGTTATGGAGTTCCTGTGTTACTGAGCAAGATTCATTGCATAATAATCTCACTTTTGAGGTATCATGTACGGAACTAACAAATGGAAACCCTGTCTATTTTAGCTGCGTTGAGCAATATCATGATTTGAAAATTTGTCGAGTTTGACTAGCTCGAGTACTTGCAATCCTGGTAATTGAATTGTAGAAGCTGTTTTGATCCTCACAAAGTTGGCATCTGTACTGTAGTGGGTCTGATTTCTGCCTGGCAGGTTGAGAGCAACTGATTGTGGGCAATAGGTGCATGCACAGGGCCAGATGCAGTTGAGGTATTTTCATGAAAACCCAGTTGATATGATGCCATGGAATCATCATGCGTAATATGTGGGAAATATGATTGATGATAATCAGAATATACAGGCACATTCACGGATTCTTTGGTGTGTATCTCAGTTTATCAGGGCTTAACTGCATCTGAATGGGTTTGAAATTTGCAGGGTGGTGATGGCAATCCGCAGATGTTTACACCTCATTTGATGTCTCATCACGACAGGCATCCCTCTGCAGGTGCACAGCACTTTTATCCTGGCTATGTTTCTCAAGGCTCAGACAAAGGTGTTCTCTCTCTTCTGAGGTCGTTCTGAAAACCTTTGCAAGCTGCAATCCCAACCTGCTGCATATGATTCTTTCTAATGTCTAAGCTACAAGTGTCAGTGCTAAGAGACGTCCAATACAGGCTGCAAGGCTGAATTGCATATTCAAATACCCAGTTTTATGTGAGATCCTTGTGACCCTTGACAGTTTTAATAACTGAAAATTCTCAGCCTGTGTTGGTCACTATTCAAAATTAGATGGTGTACTTGGGTCTCAAGACAATACGGGATAGTGGTTCATTTGTTATGGCTGTTTTGAATATTCTATCATGATGATTTCCCATGAGTTCACAGCCTCGATGTTGAGATCACTGCATTTTGCAGCGTTAACTTGGTCTATAAACTAGTGTTTCGTTGTAGATTCAACAACATTCCAGATCTGTATTGCAAGTATGGCAGGACTATTATCGAGCAAAGACAATGAACGAAAGCAGTTCAATATTTGAGTCTATAGCTTGTGTTCTCTGGCGCTGTTTGCTTCAATATCGAAGCTCTTCTAGCTTTTTCTAATGTGCAACAGAGTGCATTCAGTAAACCATCTGCTGAGTGTCCTCTATGAAACCTTGCAGCAAGTGTTCTTTTTGCCATGTGCTTGCAACCTCTATGATTTGTGATTCGAGATGTCAACTTGTTGAACCCTCGCATTGGGTTTTCACATGCCGCTTCCTTCCTTGCCTTTTTGCGTATCGAGCAAATTCTCATCATCTGCATGAATGGTTACCAAAGAAAATCCACAGCCATGAAGACTCTTATTTAGCAAAGTCTTTTAACCCTCTGGCTCTTCAAGTGATTTTTATACTTCTGGGTCCGAAGTCGTGTAAAAACGCTGTACGTAGAACCCTGTTGGTATTTGCTACCAGTAAAGCCCCTAGACAGTTGAAGACAAGCAGTCTTCGTCT
>JAULKQ010010012.1:0-12664 GCA_032356285.1 Smithsoniella earleae | reverse complement strand
CGATATTGGTTCTAGTCACTGTTGCGAACACGTGCGTTTTCCATGCATACAAACCAGCGTTCCTGCAGACGAGCTCATACAGAGCTTGGCATGGGTACGGGTCCATGTGAAACAATTGTTGACCAAATTCCAAACTTTTTCGGTGGTTTGTTCTAAGGTCAATGATGTAATGTTTTATATCAGGTGCTCTTGGACGACACGATGGTGCGCTGAAGTCATTACTAGAGCACTACAGTGGCAAAATAGTTTCGCGAGCAAATCTTATGACGATGAAGCTTCACACCTGAGCGATTTCGGACTGATAGGGAGTGTACTGAGTGTACCAACCAGGGTTTTCCAATAGATTGCGCATGATGACTCCGGGAGTGTGTGTACCGTAGTACCCCATCCCAATGTAGCTCTTAAATACTTTATTCTTCTGTGCCATATTCCTGCAAATACCAAGCCTTGCATATACTTAGGATCTATCGAACCCGGGTTCCGGCGACGATGAAATTGAAATTTCAAGGAGGTAAATGTCGTCGCGGGGGTGTTGAAGACCAGGAGACGAGTGACCAACTAGAGCGTGATGTTGGAGCTCATCATTTACTGAGACTCTGGAGTACCTGAAGTGCTCCAAGAAAGCCTGCTCAGTCATGCCTTTAGTATACTTGCCCAAATTCAAACCGTTCAGTCGGGGCAGCGTCTTTGGTATTGCAGTGTTCATGAGATCATCTACACTGGAAGCTCCAACAGTATCGAGCATGCTATCAACGTCACTTTTTGTCAGTGCATTGTGTCGGGGAGGAAACCTGAAGATCAGGACAGTTCGTCGAATAGCTGTGTAAAGAATTCGAATAGATCTGAATTCAACCCATATCTGATAAAGGAAAATTATTAATGGTTCAAGTGGATTTGTACTTGTCAGATGGCTGCAAGCTCTCTGTAGAAGCGTAACGCCTCTGGCTTGCGAAAGTGACGAAGCGGGTTGAACATGTTGTAGATACCGCCGATCGCCAAGATCGTGGACTCCCCCTTATGCCTCCTACACAAACAAAATGCTTTTGTATTCATTTGCACTAATACCATGAACGCGGTGCTCCCTGGAACAAAATGCATACATCGTTCAACGCGATATCCCATGAGGCACTGCATCCCTTGGAGAATAAAGCACGAGGATATTCATGCAAACGTAGCATAATTTTCAGCGATTGTGTATTTAAGTAGCAAAACCATGTTCAATACACTGTGAGCTCGAGACTCTCCAACAGCACATGACCACGGGATCCGTGTCGTGGCCAGTTTCAACGAAGGGAATGTGCACACGCACGAAAACTAGATGAATCACTCCACTCATTGCCCTGAAAACTTTAACAACGTGTCTTCTCAACACAGGCCTCTTCACGCACCCGGTGTATAAAGCGTTGCACCTCTTCGGCCTGTCACTGCATTGCTCTCATGTCGGATACCGTGAGAGAAAAAGGCGCCGGTGTATACATCGTACGATTGATCACCATGCAAACATCTGCGCAATGCTGCTGCAAGACGTTTCCCTTGCCCTCGTGCCATGCGTAAACTGTGAACTTCAGAAAATGTTGACGAATTCTGGTGTATCTGCTCTAGCGGGTTCACTTTCTGCTCAGAACAATTTCACTATATGAAATCAGTTCGCCTGTTGAACACATGCCGTGACTTGCGCACATCTGCATTGAAGCTTTGAACCTCTCCTATGATTCAGAATTGATGGTAGGATACCTAAAAATCAACCAGATAGTCAGTGCGTCGAATTTGGCCAAGTAAACCATCGTTATGTCGTCACATAATGTACCCTAGTTAAGAGACACCACCATCTGCGCCAATGGCCGCATTGTATCGTCTAACATGTAACAATTATTTTAACTTTGATGTTGGGCGTGCTGAAAGGAGCTCATAGATATTATTTACGATTTACCCCTTTGATGCGCCTTACGGTTGTGGAGACAGCTTTGGAGAGCACGAGTAGCCATGCTTGCAGGTAAAATAAGGTATCAAATGTGAAGACTTGTAGCATAAGCAAAGAAAACGTGAGTTAGTACTTGACTGGGACAGCATGCCGCAGCTCGTACGCCTGTCAAATAACGTTCTGAGCAAAGTACACACGAAAGTCCAGCATGGAAGGCACCACCACAGCTACTCCCACCTGAAGATTCCTTGCACACTTACGCACTGTACCATAGTTAGTCGCCGTCATGCGCGAGACATGGCTGCAGCAGGCTATAGGGGCCCAGGGGAGGCAAAGAGGACAACCATAGAGCATGCACAACCCCTCGGCCTGATACTGGGAGCATTGATGATCTTAACTGTCATTTTTTCGGCATCCCCGTCATTGGCGGGGTCTTTGGAGTTGTTAAGCGGTCCAGTGCAAGGTACTGCGCTTGGTGAATCACAATTAACTGAAGGGTTCGTGCAAGGGCTACTACTGATATTTTTTTCGGAGCTTGGCGACAAAACGTTTTTTATTGCGCTCCTACTAGCTGTGCAGCGACCCAAGAGTTTGGTATTCGCTGGCACTTTCGGTGCTCTAGTCGTCATGACAGCTATTTCTGTCGGTTTAGGCCAATTTCTCCACGGACTAGATGAAATCATTCCTCAAACAGGTGGATTCCCTTGGGATGACGCTATCGCTGTAGCTCTCCTTCTAGTATTTGGTGTACAGACTATAGCAGGTGCCAAGGATGCAAGTGTGAACGCTGCTGAGGAGAAGGAAGAGGCTGCTGGAGAAGTTGCTGTTTTAACGTCCGCCTCAGCAGGCCTTTTAGCTAGTACTTTCGCGCTCGTGTTTGCCGCTGAGTGGGGAGATAAATCTTTTCTTGCTACAATAGCGCTAGCTGCAGCATCGAGCCCACTTGGGGTAACCTGTGGTGCAATCACTGGCCACGGGATAGCGACAGCACTTGCAGTTCTTGGTGGGCAATACCTGAGTAAGAATGTTTCAGAAGAGACGTTACAGTATGGAGGGGGTATACTATTCATTGCCTTTGCTATTGCGCAGACTGTTGACATTGTAAACAAGGTAATGTAGTATTGCTTGATAGCGCAAAATATCTTGCAAAACAATGTGTAGTGCACCTTTGATTTTTTTTGCAAACAATGGTTTGACGTGCTGCTGCAAAATGTTAATATCTGCAATGGTTGCTAAGAGTTACTCTCTACATGTAAGTACCTTGATGCTGAAGTTTATCCTCGCTATCTATCTCAATTTCTGCTTTCCCTCAACCACGTCATTATACTGACGGGTTCCAATCTACTGAGTTCGGACAGTAGCCACAGACAAATCAACGGTCAAGGTTCCGGGGAAGCAGTTACAACGTACAGCCGTGGTTTTCACGAAAACACTTGCAATTGACAAAGAAAGTGTGAATTACGAAGAGCATTCGGACAAACAAGCTTTTGTGCCCGTAATTCAGGACATGTTGTTTCCGTGAGGTTAAGTGACAATAACGTAAATTACAGCGGACTCTAACAAGACCTCTGCACAACCAAAAGCTGTAAGCACAGGATATGATCACGTCTTGTGGACCCCAACGCTAGAAGGGATGACCATGCTGCTGCTCTTCAACTATATCATCTTGCTCTTTGACTAAAGCACAAGCTGATCGTTTGCTAGGTTCTTGCATCTCTCCTGTACGGATAACATTGGATTCACTTCAAAAATCCAATGCTCTGATTCGCACATCACGAAGCACAAGTTTGCTACTGTAGAATTGTGGAAAATGCTGTTGAACGAGAAGCACAGTGTCTTCAAAGCTTTGTAAGAACAAAAAAACAGGTGTTCACATATCGAAGGTGGACCAGCAGAAGCGCACCAGCTAGGAATACCTCGTCCATTAGCCAGTAGGCTTTGTAAAAGTGGAAAACGAGGTCTAATTCACACACATTGCTGAAATGCTTATCCAGCACCTCAACAAACTGATGAACCATGTCAAGGGTGACAAGTTCATTATCGTCCTGGTCAATTGCGGTGACGAAGTAGAGGCTAGCGTATCTCTTGTATACCAACTTCAGGTTCCTCCAGTCAATAAAATTGCAGAGCTGCAAATAGGACGGCATCCAGGTTTGGGTACGTGATTTGAGGTAAACGTTTACATGAGATCTTCGACAACATTATTTTGCGCGCAAGCCTTGAAAATTGGAGAGTATCGATAGGAACGAAACAAAGAACCGAATATCCAAGATTCAGCTTCAATACCGAGCGAAGAACTACTATGATATCGTACTTGAGTGTCCCTCGGAAGAACTAACGAAGCAATCTCTTTGGTGACTCGTGTTCGCTCCTTCTGTGAATAAGTGCTGAACCATTTTGCCAGGCGTACTTTGCCCTGTTTGTTCATTAGGATGAAAAAGTGCATCTGCAAACAGAAAAAAGCATCAGTAGTTTAGATCGTAACCAAAGCTTGAGAGGTACGTGAAACCGGTGTTCGCACCATCTTGCACAGCCTGATGTTCAAATGTTCGCAACTATTGCCACCCTGAAACCAAACAACGCCCAGGTCACACCAAGAAGGTAGCGCTTTGTAATATTCTCGAATTTTGGATTTAATTGAGGTTTCCACTGGAGATTTTCTTTTTTCGCTGTGGTGCACTGAGGTCTGGTCTCGCTTGACTAATCACCATGCATGAGGATGTCAGATCAGCCGAATAGAACACTACATGAAGATGAACGCATTCATGAGAACTTCTCCCAGCCGAAGATTTATGCTTTCCCGTGAATTCCATGACATGCACTACACAGCTTCACTCGTGCGGCCACACATGCAGCCTTAACAACTTCTGGTATCAGATTAACCAGCAGTGCCCTAAAGGGCCGACTTCTGTTTGACTTTATACTGCGCACGTAGACTAGAATTTACGCTCCAACTTGGAAGTGTACATGTGCGTTTCCGGACTTAACGTTCAAGCTACCAACCGTTGATGATTAGAATCACAGTAAAGGCAATCAGTGAGCACGTTCAACATCCACCACACATGGTATGTCAATACGAGCTGTAGTCCGTCATATCAAAGTCTTGAGCATTGATCTTCTCCTCTTACCTGATTTATATATTATTACTATTTACATCAGTCCTTGTGTACATAACTCTTCTGCCGGAATAGGCCTAGATGAAACCTCCTCCGAACCCGCCGCCAAATCCGCCACGGCGGTTGCTTCCTGGGAAGTTTCCAGGTGGAAACATGCCTGTTGGCGGGCCTAGGTCATTCCATGCATCAGCTCTCGATGGCCCCATAATAAAGTCATCAGGATGAGCGCCAGGAAGGCCCGGAGGCGCTGCACAAAGTCAAAGCATTTCACAGCAAGAATTGCTCAAAAAGGTGAGTAAACTCACCCACAATCAGGTGTCTTCCACAAAAAAAAGGTTCTAAATCACATCCTCATAATCAGCTATCAAATCTCACGTTCACACAGATCAGCTTTGTCCGCCAGGCACAGTGCTGTCTATGTACACCTCAGAATTTGAAAAAAACCCGAGCATTTCTTGTGATGTAATCTAGATGCCATTCTAGACTGAATACTCTGGACATCATGCAATCTTTACCTTCTCCAAGTGATTTAGTCCTACTTTCTCAAGTTCGACATTTGCGATAACAACAAAACATGCTAGGACAGGGACAGGGACAAACCAACAGGAAAAAGCACCATGTAAATTCGCATCTACAGAGTCTAGTCGGTGGCAGTCACAACTCAGCCCACCGCATTATTGCAGAAAGAATATGACAGGCCGCCACATTGTTGACCACCGCAACAACTGTACAGCTCCACCAGACATTCAACGCACACTACCCACTACAGTCAGGCTTCCGTGTAGCATGCTTCATCATAGTGAAGCTTTGCAATAGCGTAACAAAAGCTGACATAATTTTTCAGCTCCTCATGTTAAGGTCTGACTGTAATTGTGCTTCTGCTGCCTCTCACCGCAACTTCAAGGTCAGCCAACGGGTTGAAGTCCATTCCCCATACTGCATGGACCTCACACCACTGCTCACAGGCGACGTTGTGTGTCGAATGTGCAGCTGAAACACCAACACACCTGGTCCTAGAAGCAGCTAACAGGGCACGCCCACAACCTATAACTGTGCCGAACAGAAAGCTCGGGCACTTTTCTTTTGGCATGACAAAAAGAACTCGCCAACATGCTGCAGTTTGGTGTCAGCGACAACCACGAATATCTATGATGGTTGACTCATTTTTACAAGTCAGTAGTGCCAGTATTGTAAAAGAGTGCTTGATCAAGTGTCACCTAGCAGGTTTTGGCCACACAACGCCTTTGGAGTACGCATTTGTAATAACAACAGTGCCTTTGTAGTTGTATGGTAGTAAGCGCAAGGGGAGTGAGCAATGCCAACAATTTATTTATTCACCCGCATCAATGTAAAAGCTTACAATGACTGCGGTACTGCTGGAATCTGAAGCAGATTAGGAAAGCTGGTGGGATCCCACGAGAAGCATACTGTGATTAGGGGTAGACAAAAAATTGAGCCAGCTGTAAGCTTGCTGGTTAATACCTGAATTGTATTCGTTTAATTGCTTGTGTAACTAAATGATAAAGCACACACGAACCAGTTGATGCCCATTCAAGGTGTGCACTCTGTGACCTGCTTCCTGGGTGAATAAACCGCTGCCATGTTACCCATAACTGTAGACTACAAAACTTAGGGGCAACCACTCAGTTTGTACAGAGGGATGGAAAGCAACACCCAGGCCAAAAAAAGTGTGTGCGAGGTCACTCAAGAGTACACTATATAAACGACAATGCAAGATCTCAGAAAGTTAAATCTGAAAGGGTTTGGCGCTTTTCCAACGCATTATTACACATTGCTCTTCCTTGATTAAACCACCATTGACTGCTTTCAACTATCTATACCTTCCGCACACCCCTGTCCCATTGACTGCTTCTTCGCTGAATGTCCCGCATAAAAAGCATTAACTATGCAGGACAAAAGCGTCGATATTTTAACTGCCCTGTCCGATTTCTAGTTAAAGTGCAGGTTAACAAAGAAAGACATCGCCTCCACCAACTGTTTCCTATCTCTGTAGTCATGTGTCCCAAAATTCTCTTTCTTTTTGTGCTTGGATTCATACTTGGCAGCAGAAAAGGGTGAGGACACGAAGCATAAGCATACTGCAGGCGTCAGAGTGTATCTCACATCAGGGGGCTACTGAGGGGTACAGCTTTAGGTTGGCATTGAGCAGGGGCAGCAGGCTGATCTTTCAACAGCTTTTTGGATCTCTGGCCTGCAGAATCGGCCAAGGGCTCCCGCGTGGAGCACAAGTCATCATAAGATCAGGCAATCCCTGTTTTAGAAATAGTTCTTCAGGATATGGTGTTTCCCTCCAATCATAGGCTATGTCAATGGTCACTTGGTACCTCACAGTGTTCGCTGCTCAGAACACCCCTTCTTAAAGTCCCCCACTATTGAAAGTTGGGACAAACTGGTACTCTCAGCAGCCTCACTAGTATTGATTACGCATCTGAAGCGTTATTATAGGTACACCCGGGTAAAGGATTACCCCATGACGACGTTTACGTGTGTGCTAATAGGGGCTTGGCCTTTTGCTGTGGGGCTGACATGGGCCTTTGGCTGTTTGGCTTTACGATCAGGGAAGTTGCCCTTGGTTTTCGCAGTGTTCGCAGTATATGTTATCCATTTTTGTGTTTGCTTGATCAATTACTGTCGCTCATGTGGTTGACACCGGTGAGTGAAGGTCGAGCTCTCGCGAAAAAATGGGACTGCTTGTGCTGAGAACTGCGCAAAAGATTCACAGTTTATGAAGCTAAACCTACAACAAGAAGTGCGATTGATTCAATTTTTCAGACAATTCTGGACGTGCCAGGTTTGGATAAATGGCATTTGCAATGAAGCAGTGTTCGCTTGCTGCATAACGGTACCGTTACACAGTCCCGGAGATTGTCGGGCTTATTTGCAGCGAATATGATGCACTGCTCATTCTAGACTGGTTCTTGCATATCTGAGTTTCGCACCTATCGGATCGAAACGTGGCCCTTGCAAGCCGTGGCTTGGTCGGCTCCCTGGTGGTGCCCCGGTGAAAATGGGATCGTTTGGCCCGACGTGCATACCTCCTGTACAGGATGCACAAACATAAACACAATGCCACAGTTACAGCTGTCTGACCTAACAGACCCGTGACACACCAACTTGGGGACGTGCTACCCCGGGATAAACGTCCGTGCCCTCAGGATGTGCAATGCTGCCAAAATCAGCTGAAGTTTGCGCCCGCTCTGCAGAGCTATGCGCTGCATTAGTAGTTTCCGTCTTTTGTCCTTTCTGCGACTGTTGCGTTCCTTTTCAAAAGTAGTTTAAACTTGACAAGTAGCTCTAAATTATGGCACGAATTCACAAGTAATTCAAGCGACGACACTTACCTGTAGTGCAAAGTCAACTCCGAGAGCGAACTTTCCTATCAGTTCGGATAAATTCTCTTTCACGTAAGCATCAGAGGCGCTAGAGCCACCGGAGAAATATTTGCTTGATGATATGGTTGTGCTCTGAACTTCAGAATCAACCGTTGAATCTTCTTGAGAGCCGACAGGAACCCAGTGAAGAATGATACTATCATCCTCTTGAAGTATACCAAACTCAAGCAGATTACCATTCTCTCCCCTGTAGCATAGTTTGGTGAAGAAGGTGTCCTCGCCCCACTGTCGGGGAAGCTCTACTTCAGGGGCGCTGCTCCGATTCTCTGCGAGAAATAGGAATCTTCACTGCTGAATCCGCCTTCATGCAGTGGTTGATTCATGAAATAAGACTCAGCTGTAACCTGGCGAGAAGTTATTTTGTCTCAACTTGAGGAGTCTGTACTCACCTGGTGTTTCGCCCAATGATATCAATGTGCAATCACTCATGGTCATGTAGGCATGTAATAAATGTGCCATTTTACCGACATTGTTACTGCATGAATAGCAGCTATGGATACGATGTACCATACTTTCCAACATCAGACTCGGGTCCAACGCGCACCTGAGCATTGGCTTGCTTTGCTTAATGAAAGCAATTATACTTGACTCTGTTGAAGGAGCCATTCGAAAAACTTACCCAGTTATATGAATAATTCTTACTGCTAACAAAGAAAACTGCCTTAACTCGCTCCAAACAGATAACTGTCCGTATGCGAGCTTCTGTATGACGACCCCTCTGCAAGCAGTTGACAGTTACTGTGCGGTTCGACCAGTCTAAGGGTAATGCTTTTCGTTATGAAGACACATATATGTAAATAGGTGCACAGTAGTGCATGTGACCCCCCATTTCCGCATGCTGCACAGCTGTGCACTGAGGATAAGTTGAGACTTCCGACACAAACGAGAGTGTTTCATGGGCAAACCCATTTCAACACAGTAACAGAATTAAGTTATATTTAATGACTGAAACATTCAGTATCGAATTGTATGTGTAGAAAGCGATGTATAAGGAAGTAAGCTCCAGCTTTCAAGCTTGACCACCGCACGATGATACAGCGCTAGGGATGAAATCATCTGTCCCGCGGGTTTCTGAAACCAACGTGTGATACAGCGGTTTTCACATGGAGAAGAAAACAGTGAGCTGTTAGGTACCGTTCGAAGTATTAGGGGCACAATTAGGTGTCTCTCTTCAATAAGCATGGACTGTAGGTCCTTCCAACAACATCTTGACCATTTACCGTACTGAACCGAAAGGTCGGCCACTTTTTTTAGGCGCAAGAAAACTCGCCAAATTGCTACAGCAGACTGGCATCGAGTTACCCGTGACAAATAGAGTGACGCCGACTTGTTACTCGTGATTAGTTTCATGCGGCTGAGCAACAACTCTGTCTCCGCATGATGTTCAAGAAACGTAACTTTGCTGCATTGTCCTCTTCAACCTTAATCCCCTTCGCAGATACCCCAGGTACAATGCAACTATTGTGAAAATAGGTGCTGAGACGGGCCCTGCATGCTAATTGAGAAATTTTGTAGCATCTGGCACAACAGCGTTTCTAGTCAAAACGTCCCACTGACTTTTGTAAAAGCTGTTTGTGATTGTACCGGGTTTAGCTGTCAGCCAGACAAGGTGAACAGGTGCAAATGACCACTTGAATGCTCAGATCAGGAGCTTTTCACGTGAGCTATTGTGTACCAGCCATACCACAGGTATCAGATTTCAAGCTTGCTGCACTGATATCCTCAGGTGATTAAGGTCTTAGGGTTGAATGATAGAAGAAATGGGCTGGACTTTTATCCATTGACAGCTGGCATTCCTTGGGTGTAGCTTGGGGATTGACTGACAGACAAACCAGCAGCACTAGAGAAAGAAGAATGATGGTTGAATTGAAGCTCTTGCCATTGTTACCAAAATCTTTTGCACCACTTATCAGGCAACAATTCCAGCAAGGGACATGTCACAGGGCTTTAGGTTGAGATTGATCTTCTTGGTTATTACATGTCATACTTTGCACCTTCATCATCATGTGTTGACATTACAACAGCATTTGCTTATGTCTGGTCTTGTATCATAGAAGACAGAGCACATGATAACTCAGCCAGAGAGACATGTGACAGGAGAAAAAACTCCAGTCCTTGCGATGAGTTAAGCTACCACCAGTTTCATGCATAGAGTCAATTTTTGTTCCAAGCTCGTACAAGAGTGAACTGCGGTGTAACTTCACTGTAGAGTCGACCAGCAAAGCTGTACAGGGAGAGCTACCAATTAGGGCACAAGTCAGCTTTCATCCAGACTTGTGAACTACTAACAATCTATCTGAAGCAATAGACTGCTGACAAAGAAATAGTGGAAGACCCTGAGGCCCACAGTATCAAAAACGTTCCACTATCTGTCTAATAACCGTGACAATCGGGCACTCAAATTCTGTTCGCTCATTTTAAGCCGCTCATGCACATGTTGCATGCGTGCCAAAGCATTGAAGCGGACATGGCCAGCAGATCCACCATCAGTGCTAGCAGCGCTCATGCCACCTGACATGCTCTCAGGATTCTGATGCGAATTGAAGTGGGTGTGGGGCCAAATCGCTGCTTGTGTCTCCCGGGCATTTGTCAGATCTGCAAGGGGTACAATGGGCTGCTCACTGAAAGTAGCGCAGTTCTGGTTGTCAGTGTAATGCTGCATGGCGCAAGGGTGGCCATAGTGTGGTGAATGATTGTCTAAAGCTACACAATGGTGGCAATGAGGTGCAGGATTGACACCAAGATCTAGGTTCTCTTTGGCACTGAGATTGTGACGGGGTGTGCATGCATTAGCAGAATAACATTGAGGATTAGAGCACGTTTCCGGGGCCGCATGGAGAGGTAGCTGGGGTGGGGGGGGGACATTAAAAGTAGTAGAATATACAACAGTGCTTGGCTGTGGCACTCTCAAGGTGTCCTGTCCAGCCAGGTTGGATGCACCAGTTGACTTGTTTACTGTACTAGGGTGGGGATACTGGGTTCTGGTAGCTGCTGTGGTATTGTGTGGTGCAGTAGAGCCTGATAATGGGGCCAGGTTGGCCTTACTGGTGTTACAGAAGTGTGAAGAGCGACTGTGGAATCCAGGAGACACAACATGTGCAGTGCCTTCCTTGCCTTTACAGCCAACAGGGTGGTCTGGCCCGCTTCGGCTGTTGAATGTAGCAGAGCTGCAGGTCTTCAAGCATTGGTGCGCGTTTCGCACCTGCACAGCCAGCCCATTAGACCAGAGCAGTCTGAAATGGATGTGTGTGTTACAGAAAAATGTTCACAGGACGAGTGCACACAACATCTGAGTAGGAGAGAAAGTTGGTGGAAGGGACTGCAGCTTGAACTGGATTCCGGGATTCGGGGCGTGTTTTCTATGGGAGTACGTTGTATGGGAATGTATTCTATGGGCGCATGCTCAAAGGAAGAGTTACAAGTCATGGTGGTAAACCTGCTGGTTTCCGACAGTGGTCGCGGTGCTTGTACGGTTACGACCTATAGCAAAGATAACTGGCTCTGAGCCTTACTGCCCTGATCAATTTGTTACTTACATCATCTTTACTTCCTGTATCGAGTTCATTTCAAAAGACAGAAGCAGTACTTGCTTGAGTTGTTGACAATTGGATGACATAGGTAAGGCCTAGTCCTTACCAGTGACATAGCAGTATTGCATTCCTTGCGTACTGAAAGGCATTCTGCTGCTTGCTTTGCCCGCTTTTTTGTGTACTCATGCTTCAGTTTTGATACACGGCGCTGCCAGTAGTGCTGCAAGCGAGCCTCATGAGCCTGGGCTGCCCTACTCTGCTGGTCACACTGCATTCATGCGAGTGCAGTACCTCATCTACAGTGTTCTACATTTGAAGAGCAAGTGTTTGCACAGGCTCATGAAACTACTTTTCTGTACTTATCAATCCAATGATTCCATCGCTAGCAAATGTGAAGCAATGATTTCCCTCCAGCAGGAGGCACATTGCTATTGTTTTGACACGCGTCACACAGATTCTGTCTTCTTTTACGAGTACAACTTACCACTGCTCAAATTGTCAGCATCAGTCTGTATCAAACCAGACCTGAGACAACAGAGCCAGGATGAAGTAAACACACATGCATCGGTTAGATGGTTGCACCTGCAGCCATCGGTGACCACAAAGAAGCACTCACAAACTTTTTTTTTATGTTATTAGTAACTCTAATCATTACTGGTATCCCAGGGATCTAGCTGGTACACC
>JAULKQ010010001.1:0-12665 GCA_032356285.1 Smithsoniella earleae | reverse complement strand
CGTCCCGGTCCTTCCTATCCCCTTTGGCCGGTTTTCAGGTGTCGTTCATTGGCCGCTTTTCGGTGTCGATCGAGGCGGGTACGGCCTCGGGTTTGACGATCTCGGCTCGATCCAGCTCTTCCCGAAGCGCGCCGAGATCGGGACGACCAGATCGGTCCACGTTGCCACTTCGACGACAACCGTCTTGAACATCCGCCGAAGATACGGTGGCGTTTGGGAGGGATGATCTAGGCCGGGGCCGGGACGACCGGCGTCGCGACGTCGGTCGTCCCGCGGATCGAAGGTCTGAACGTGGAGGCGGCCGAACTCAGGCCCCGAAGACGAAGCCGCGCGCCGAGATCGCACACGGGTTCGATTAGGAGAAGCGGGATCGGGCGACGCGGGTCAACTGCTGAGGCGAGTCGGAACGGGCTCAGCGCTGGCGCCAGTGGAATCGAAGCGATGGCGCTTCCGGCTCATCCTCCGCGATGCGGTGTCGGTAGCAGGACAGGATGTCGCTTCGTGTCAGGATGCCGACGACGATAGGTGGACCACGCCGGTTGAGCACCGGCAACCGGCCCACATCATGGTTGACCATGTGTTCTGCGGCCTGTCGAGCCGTGCAGTCGTCGTAGATGAACCGAGGCATCTGGGTGATGACGTCGCCGATCAGGGCGTTGGATTCGGTTGCCGATAGGAGATCCCGGCGGGTCACGACGCCGCACAACGTGCCCTCCTCGGAGAGTACCGGGAATCCCTGATGTGTGCTCTCTTGGGCGCCAGACGCGATCCACTGTCGAATATCACTGAGCGCGTCTGTTGACTTGAGAGTGACTACAGATTTCGACGCAATGCTACGGACAAGGATCTGATCCAGCGAATCGGCCGCGTACTCGGCGGGTGTCCGAATGCCGCGCCGGGCGATCTTCTCCGTCATGATGGTGTTCCGCATCACGAGGCACGAGACGAGGTATGCGGCCGTGCACCCGCCCAGCAGGGGCAGGATACCCATCGGTTGTAGCGTCGTTTCGAACGCAAATACCGCGGAAGCAAGGAGCGCTCGAGACGCGCCGGCAAAGATCGCGGCCATGCCCACGAGCGCCGCGATACGCACGTCGATGCCGATTGCCGGCAACAACCAGAGGGCCCAACCTCCGAGTACGGCACCGATACCTCCGCCGATCGTGAAGAGCGGCGCGAGGGTCCCTCCCGACGTGCCGCTCCCGAGCGAGATCGACCACGATACGAACTTCATCAAGCCCAGATAGGCGATCGCCTCCAGAGGTAGCGTATTCGAAAGCACTGCCGTGATATTGTAGTAGCCCACACCAAGTGTGTTGGGTGCGAAGTATCCCGCGAAGCCAACTACAACGGCGCCAAGGGCCGGCCACCACATCCAGTGGATCGGAAGCTTTTCGAAGGCGTCCTCTACCCCGTAGACGATTCGCGTAACGACTGCCGCTACGAGTCCCATGACGCCGCCCAGCAACACGTAGAACGCGAGTGCGGCAGGAGGGGGTGGCCCGAGTTCCGGCATGGCAAAGACGGGTTCGGCTCCCTCAAAGACCATTCGCAAACCACCTGCTGTCACGGCGGCGAATGCCACAGGAATGATCGATCGGGGCCGGTACTCGAACAGCAGGAGTTCGACCGCCAGAAGAACGGCGGACACTGGACTCCCGAAGGTCGCGGACATCCCGGCTGCCGCTCCTGCCGCCAGCAGTGTCTTGCGCTCGGCGGCGGTCGTCGTCATGACCTGGCCGACGACGGAGCCCAATGCGCCGCCTGTCGCGATGATTGGACCTTCCGCTCCGAACGGTCCTCCGGTCCCAATCGAGATTGCCGACGAGACTGGCTTCAGGAACATCACCCTCGGCGGGATCCGGCTACGGTTCGTCAGCACTTGCTCCATGGCCTCGGGAATCCCATGGCCACGGATCGCCGATGAGCCGTAGCGCGCCATGAATCCGATGACCAGAGCACCGAACACCGGGATGGGGACAACCCGGAGGCCGAGCGATTCGATGGCTGCCGCGGGGGCCACGGATGCGAGGGAGAGGCGACCGTAGAAGGCGAGATTGGTGATGCCGTCGATCAGGGCCAAGAGGAGGAGGGCCACGACCGCGCCGGCCACACCGAGACCGACCGCAGCGACACAGATTCGCAAGACCCGAGCGTCAACCAGCGAGGACGCCTTCGGAAGCCGTGCCGTCTCGGCGACGAGATCCAGCGATGGGGAGACCGATAGCCCATCGGCTGTCGCGGAGTGAGTGGTTTCGTGCTCTTCGGAATCGGCTTCGTCGCGCTGCATCTTTTGGCGGTAGCACCCTCGCCAGCACACCGCTCCAGGAGCGGGCTCCGGGAGCCCGGCATGGGTGGCTCTTTGGCGCTGCGCTTGAGGCTCCTCATTAAAAGCTGTATATTAGATGCATCTTTGATATGCGAAGGGAGCGATGAGATGAGCTCTGTCGATCTTCAACATGCGCGGCGCCGCGAGCACTCGCGCATCCGTGAACAGGCCGCGCGAGCGGCCCAGGCGGCTCAGGCGCTCGTCGCGGGAGACCAGTCTCGGCGGCCATCGTTGGGTCAAGCTCTGTCTGTTTTACGGGACGAGATCGAAGCTCATTTGGAGCGGGAGGACCAGGAGGCTGCCGTAGCAACCGATTCGGGTCCTCGCGACACGCGCGCGGCGGGTGTCCGGGCCGTGCATCGGGAGTTCGCCGAAGTCCTGGACTTCTGTCGAGGGTCGTGTGGTCAGAAGGAGCACGAACTCGTGCTGGCGCGTCGCGCCTGCGATGTGGTGGAGTTGGTCTGCGAGGAGGTCCGTTCGGCAGAACGGCGGGGAGATGTGTAGACCCGCGTGGGGGCGCGCCGGCTCATGCAGGCTTCGCGATCGAGCCAAACGAACTCAGGATTCCGTGGGGAATCCACTGTGACGACCCATGGAACACGAACCACGCCGTCTGCGGAGTCGGCGCTCTGGAGCCGGGCCTTTCGGCCGTTCTTCCTCGGGGGAGCTGTCTATGCTGCGGCATCCGTCGTCGTGTGGACGTCCATCTGGGCCGGAGACCTCCCGCCCCCAGGCTGGCTCGTGCCTGCGTGGTGGCATGGCCACGAGATGGTCTTCGGGTTCGTCGGCGCCGCCATCACCGGTTTCTTGTTGACGGCAGCACCAGTTTGGACGGGTCGGCGTGCGCTCGCGGGTCGGCCCCTCGCCGCACTCTTCGCTCTTTGGGTAGCGGGCCGCGTGGCGTTTCTGGTGGGGGGCGTCGCTCCGATCTGGTTGGTCGGCGCCATCGACGTTGCGTTCCTGCCTGCAGTGGCGGTCGTTCTCGGTACAGCGCTTCGCGGAGCAGATCACTATCGGAACCATGGGATCCTGCTCGTGGTGCTGGCGCTCGGCGCAGGAAACGTGGCGATGCATGCGAGCGCCCTCGGATTCATACCGATGGATCTGGCCGGGCGGGCGTTGCGTGCGAGCGTCGGTCTCGTCGTGGTCCTCCTGCTCGTCGTCGGGGGGCGGATCACGCCGGCGTTCACGGCGAACGCAATCAAGAGGCAGGGCTTGGTGCCGCGGGTGCGCTCGCACCCATGGTTGGACGGGGTGGCGATCGGTGCGGTTGGCTTACTCGCGGTCACCGACCTGCTCGTGCCGCGAAGTCACTGGAGTGGTGCGTTGGCGATCATCGCTGGCGTCGCAGCGTTAGCCCGCTCGCTCGGCTGGCAAGGGTGGACCGTGCGCAACGAGCCTCTTCTGTGGTCGCTTCACGCCGGGATGGGTTGGGTCGCTGTGGGGCTCATTCTCGTGGGGCTGGGAGATCTCGACGCGTCGGTCCCCGACACAGCCGGGCTTCACGCGCTGACCGTCGGAGCGATGGGAACGACGATTCTCGCGGTGATGACGCGCGTCGGTCTGGGACACACCGGGCGGCTCCTCGTTCTGCCGGCCTGGGGCGTTGCGAGCTACGCGCTCGTGCACGCCGCGGCGGTTCTTCGAGTATCGGCGGCCTTTGGGCCGCCTGCTGCTCAACCAGCGATTCTTTGGCTCTCAGCTCTCGCGTGGGCCTCGGCGTTCAGTCTGTTCGTTGGCCTGTACTGGGGGATCCTGACGAGGCCTCGGCCGGATGGCCTTCCTGGTTGATGTCGGTCGACCGACGGTGAATCGCCCGGGTTTCCCGAAAAAGCACCTTGACCCGACCTCTGGGCTCGGCCATACCCCGCGACCATGTGGCGCGTACGCTCAGGCTGGGTCGTCGCCGTGTTCATGGCGGCCGGGATCGGATGCGGCGACGGCTCCTCCCCGCGCAACATCGATGCGCCTCCGGGGGCGACACCGGGTCCGGTGCCGACGACGGTCCCGGGGCCTCCGCCGTCAGGGCCGGAGATCGGTCCGCTCGTCTCCGGCACGGCCGCCTACGTCGGAGACGTCTATGTCTGGACCGACTATGTGTACGATGACCGCGGCGCGAACCTTGACGCGGCTTCTGGCGGCGATCGGACCCAATCGGAGTTCGCCGGCGGCGACGTCCTCTATCCACCCGGCGCGGCGCCCGGGAACACGGCCGATCTCGTTCAGTTGCAGATCTCGCTTCGCGACGGCGCGCTCGTCGTCTGGGCCGTACTCGAGACATTGGTGGATCCCGACGTTCCGTTGCTGGCCGTCGTGTTCGACACCGACCTCGACGCGGCGAGCGGTGCCGCCTCCTTGCCGGGGGGGCGATGGCCGGCGCGCGGCGCGCTTGGCGTGGAAGTCCTGGTGGAGATCTCCGGGGAGGGGGCACGCGTCTGGACGTACGCGGACGACGTTTGGTCGCGCGGGCCCGCGTTCGACGCGGTCGTCGACGCCGAGACGAATCTCATCGGCACCACCGTTCCGCGCGACCTTATCCAGCCGGGCCGGGCTGTCTGGCGCGCCGCCGCGGCTGTGGGCATCGCTTCGAATGCCGGAACCTGGCTCGACGGCGTCGGCGACGTTTACGATCTAGCCTTCGTTGGTGGTGAACGCTTCGTGCGCTGGCAGGACGACACCCAAGCCGACGTTCTCGCCGGTGTACTCGACGTCGGCGAGGCGACTGCCGAGATCGACTTCGGTCGGATCGTCGATGGTGCCTCGGCGACCGCGATGGCGGATAAGGAGTCGCCGCTCGAGCCGGGCTTCCATACCTTCCTCTACCGCTCCTCACTCACGCTCGCAGAAGGTGTCACCACCGACGAAGCGGGGACGCCCATCTTCCTCGGACCGTATCAACCGTACCTGGTCTACATCCCCGAGAATCTACCGACGCAGACGCCTCTTGTGGTCTTTCTACACGGCAGCGATCAGAACCACCTCGGCTCCGTGTTTCAGGGGCCGGAGCAGCTCTACATCGGCACGGGACGAGCGCTTAGCGACGATCCCCACCTCATCGCGACGCTCGGATTCGCGGGCGATGGCTTTGACTTTCCGCCGTACACTCTTCAGGTCTGGCCTCTCGCCCGCGGTGCGCGGCTCGGCTACGACGGCATCGCGCATCAGGATGTGCTCGACGTCGTCGCCGACACGATGCGGCGTTTCCCCGTCGACGCCGACCGTGTGATTCTGCAGGGCGCATCGATGGGCGGCATCGGCGCCTATCGTCTCGGGTCGCTCCAACCCGATCTGTGGTCAGTCGTCTTTCCGCTGATCGGCTTTCAGCGCTCGGATCTGTTGCCCCTCTCGGTGAATCTTCTGAACCTGCCCGTCCGGCAGATAAATGGCGGGGCCGATCCTCTCATTCCCGAGGAGCCCGCAACCGCGTCGGCCGCGCGACTCGACGAGCTGGGCTACGACTACCGGTACTGGCTGCTCCTCGACCGCGGGCACGAGGCGGGCGGCTTCATCTGGGATTGCCTCTACGCGGGCGCCGAGGACTTCGTGCGCCGGGTGAACCCGTCGCGTGTCGTGTTCGTAGTGGACGCGAGCCTCGACCTCGTCGACCCCGCTACCGGGCTCGACCTCCGGTTCGACCGGGCCTACTGGGTCTCGAATGTTCGCGCGCGTGACCCGGAACGGCTCGCGACCGTCGACGTGACGAGTCTCGCCCTGCCGCGGCGCGAGGAGACCGTCCAACGCATCGACCGGATGCTGGACAACGTGCAGGTCGGCGCCGATCTCTGCGGCCCGAATCCAGACGTGCAGACGGGCGACCGATGGCGCGAGCGAGCCGTGGACCGGATCCCAGGGGACGAGCTCGCGCGCAGCAATGCGATCGAGGCTCGACTCGAGAACGTATCGGCGGTGACTCTCGATGTGAAGCGCGCCGCGATCGATTTCGACGCGGAAAGCTCCGTCTCGATTTCGACGGAGGGGACGACCACTCTCACTCTTCGAGGCCTCGCGCCGGGCCTCCACGTGGCGATCGGCGAAGACGCGTCGATTGTGAGCGAGGAGGGGAGCGCGACCATCGACGTGCCCGTTGGTTTGAGCACGATCGAAGTTCTTCCGGCGGGTTGACGTCGAGGCCCCCTGCGTCCTTGATTTCGTTCCGTAGACTCTTTAAAGATGCATTCGCAATGCATCATTGGAGACAGCAGGTCGATCGCGACCTTCGCAGAATGGCAGGCCGCTTTGCCCAGCATCATCGCTTGGTGGTCGTGTGTGCGCTTGCGGGAGGGGTCCTTCTCGGCCCGGACTCGGCGAACGCGGGAGATTCTGCCCGCGTTCTGGAGGACTCCGGTTGCGCTTCCTGCCACCGGCTAGAGCCACCCGAACCGGCAGAGGTCACGGTGGAGGCGCTGTCGCAGCGCCGTGGTCCGGACCTCTTCTACGCAGGCGTGAAGTATCGACCCGAGTGGTTGCGTCGATGGCTCGTGGAGCCGACCCAGCTTCGGCCAGCGGGGATGTTTCCGGCGGCCAACACGAAGCCCGGAGGAGACAGTGACGACATCGTTGACGGGTCCAAGCTGACGCCCCATGTGCCGGTCGCATCCGAAGAGCTCGAGGCGATCGTGTCCGCACTCGGCGGGCTTCGATGGGGAACGGAGCGGGTCGTGCAGCCGCCCCCAGATCTTCCTGCGGTGCCTCCCGTCCTCGCCAAGCTCAACTTCGAAAAGTTCAAAGGCTGCGGCTCGTGTCACCGGGTCGCGCCCGATGCCGGCGGCGTCTCGGGGCCGGAGCTCTACAGCTCGTTCGATCGCCTGCAGCCGGCCTTCCTTTGGAGCTATCTCGAGGATCCTCAGGCGTGGGATGCCGTCGCACCCATGCCCGACTACGGCCTTCAGGAGGGCGAGGTGGGGAAATTGATCGCGTATCTCGCGACGTTGAGCGAGGGGCAGCGATGAACGGATTTGCGACTCGATCGGCCGTCACGGTTCTCTTCGTCTTCTCATTTGGCGTGTCGCGCGCCGATGCCGCGAATCCGGACGGCGAGCTTCTCTATCGTACCTATTGCACCGCCTGCCACGGCCTCGCAGGCGACGGCAAGGGCATCAACGTCCCCGACATGGCCGTGCAGCCGCGCGACCATACGGATTCCCGCGAGATGTCGACCCGCAGCGATGATGAATTGGCGCGCGCCATCGTCGGTGGCGGGCCTGCAGTGGGCAAGTCCGTCCTCATGCCGGCGTGGGATGATCTCCTGGACGAGGAGGAAGTCGCGGCGTTGGTGCGCCACCTCCGAGTGCTTTCCGGCGGGACTTCGGGCGGGATGGGGGTTTCGGCCAGCGCCGATCTCGCTCTCGTCGACATTCCTGCGCACGACCACGACCACGCCGCGATGGCGATGCCCTCGGCCATGCTTGGCCCCGAGCGCGCGGAGGCTCCACCTCCTCCGGAGGAACTGCGGCGGCGGTATCCGGGCTCTCGCCTCCACGAGTTCGAGCTTCGCGCCGAGGAACGCGAACTGCAGGTCGCCCCGGGGTTTCGGTCGAAGGTTTGGGGCTTCAACGGACAGGTCCCGGGGCCTCTTCTTCACATCCGGGAGGGCGATGAAGTCAAGGTCGAATTCGTGAACCTGTCGTCCATGGAGCACACCATCCACTGGCACGGGATGCACCAGATCGGCTCTTGGAAGAGCGACGGCGTTCCGAATGTGACACAGCAGGCGGTGCCGCCCGGCGGCAGCTATCTCTACCACTTCATCGCGACGCGGCCAGGAACCCTCTGGTATCACTGCCACGTCAACGTTCCCGAGCACGTCGGATTGCGGGGCATGTGGGGACCCTTGATCGTCGAGCCGCGGGAGCCAACGGCGATCGAGAAGGAGGTCACCCGGGAGGCGATTCTCATGTTCTCGGGTTGGAACTCGAAGGTAGCGGACCGGTTCGGTGTGGGTGGCCACCCCGGCGAGGTGCTCGATTACTACTCGATCAACGGCAAGTCCTTTCCGCTCACGCAACCGCTGCGCGTGCGCGAGGGCGACGTCGTTCGACTTCGGTTGTTCGGTGCGGGAACAGACGTCGCCTTTCATCTGCACGGTCACGATATGCTCGTGACGCACAAGGATGGTCTCCCGCTCGACTCGCCGTTCGAGGCGGACGTGCTCTACGTCGAAGAAGGCTCGCGGTACGACGTGGTCTTCCGCGCGAACAATCCAGGGCTCTGGATCGACCACGACCATATCGAGCACCACGTGAGCAACGCAGGGAGCGCCCCCGGGGGCGCGGTGATGATCGTGGAATACGAGGGAGTCGAGAAACCGCCCTGGTACGTCTGGCGCGATAAGAAATTCGATCCGAACTTCTACTACGGCGAGAGTCTTGCGAAGGGCTACGGCCTCTTCGAGCACGACGGTTTTCAAGGAGACGACTTGGGGGCGACGAAGAGCCGCCCCTGACTTGCGCGGATCTGGCGGTTGATCTGCCCCGATCCGAGGAGACGAGAATATGAACGAAACTGCAAAGACGCTTCTCATCGGCTTCGCGCTCGGAATCGCTCTGGCGATGGCGTCGGCGGCGGGAGCAAAGACGGTCGAAGTGAACATGACGGTCCGCGAGTTGGAGGTGCCCGTCGACAACAAGGGTACCAAGCAGTTGATGTGGACCTACGACGGAACGATTCCGGGTCCGCTCGTCCGGGTGACGGAGGGCGACGTCGTCGACTTCACCATGCTCAATCACGAGGACAACAAGAATAGCCACTCGATGGACTTCCACGCCGCGATCGTAGACGTCCTCGACGAGTTCGCCGAAGTGAAGCCCGGTGCCACGAAGAAGTTCAAGTTCGAGGCGAAGTACCCGGGTGTATTCATCTACCACTGCGGTGCCGCGTCCATGGCCGAGCATATCTCCCGTGGGATGTACGGCGTGATCATCGTCGACCCGAAGGACGGGTATTCGGACGTGTTTCCGAAGCCGGATCGTGAGTACGTCCTGGTTCAGGGCGATCTCTTCAGCGAGGGGGCTTCGGTCGACCAGCGGCTCGATGGAGAGAAGTGGGTGGGGTCGCTCATCAACGGAAAGGTCTTTCACTACGATCCAGTCCACGATGCCAATGCGAGCTTGAGTTTGCAGGCGAAACCCGGAGAGCGAGTGCGGTTCTACTACGTGAACGCCAACATCAACGACCCGGTCGCACTCCATCCGATCGCCGGAATCTGGGATCGGGTCTACGACCACGGCAACCCGCAGAATGTCTCGCATGGCGTCCAGACGTTCGCGATCCCGCCGGCGTCGGGTGCCGTATTCGACCTCGTTCCGCCGGGCGATCGCGCAACCAACAACGCCATCGTTGATCACGCGATGACGCGCGCTCTGCGTGGCGCGATCAGCGTACTCATGACGAACGACGGGGCGGATCCGAAGCTGGGGCGCGGTGACAAGTTGATCGTGCGCTGAGGCACCGGGTCGTACGGTTGGGGGGTGGACGCGGCCTTCCGGTAGTCGCGTCGCTGCCCGGCGAGTGAGAACCTCGCCGAGCAGCGTCCTACGGGCGAGGGCGATCACGCCGCCTTCTGGGTCGAGGCAGACGTGCGCTCCGGGACCTCGCCGCTCGTTCGCACCTCGGTCAGGCGGGCCAGCGTGAAGGCTCCGACCGCCAGCACCACGTCACGAACCGCAACGTCGAGGTAGCCGGCCACGACGAGATTGGCGGCGATGCAGAGAAGCCACCCCGCGGCCACGTAGCTCCCGAGCATCGTCCACCGCGTCAGGACCGCCACACCGACGGCGATCTCGATCACGCCGACCAGATAGAGGAACTCCTGCGGCCCGAGGGGAAGCACGGCGGCCGCAGTGGGGCTCACGTAGTCGGGCCAGAACGTGAGCAGATTGAAGAACTTGTCGAGTCCGGCGAGCAGCGGAACGAGGCCGTAGCTGACCTTGAGTGCGGTCCGCGCTGGATCGAGTCTCTCGTCGAGTTGGCTCATCTCATACCTCCTGTAGGTCGTCACCAGAGACCTGGTGACGTGGTAGGGGCGGCCAAACCACGAAGGCCGCCCGTGGTTGTTCACAGCGACCCCAAGAACTCCGCGAGGTCGGCCTTCTCCGCGTCGGAAAGGCGGAGCTGCAGAAACGAATCGTAGTGCTCCACGACGGCGACGAGGGTCGCCGCGCTGCCGTCGTGAAAGTACGGCGCGTGTGCCGAGAGCGCGCGCAGTGGGGTCGTCCGGTAGAGCCCGGTCGTGCTCCGCTGCGCGAGGAGCGGGTCCATGCCGGTCTCGTCGGGGCGATGCAGCCTCGAATTGGCGTCGGTGAGAGCCGGACCGTTGTGACATCCCGAGCACCCCGCCTTCCCCTCGAAGAGGGTGCGACCCCGTTCGGCGGCAGCGACGTCGAAGCTGCCCGGCGGGGCGGGAGGTGGATCGAGGCTCAGCTGATAGTCGAGCAGCGCCGGGAGCTTGGGCGTGACCAGGTCGAGCGACGCCTGGATGTCGATCCCGAGCCGCGGGTCGACGAAGGTCCCGATCCCTCCCATCTGGGTCACCGCGACGTAGGCGTTCCAGTAGGAGATCGGCCCTTCGCCGGTGTAGGTCTCGACGTCGACGCCCCGAAGACCGTAGATCGGCGGGATCAATGCGGGGTCGCTGATGCCGTCGAGGTTCCAGTAGGCGTCGTAGCGGCCGGGGCCCCAGGAGGTGAGCGCCGCCTGGCTGTCGGGGTCCTGGAGCGCCGGCGAAAGAGACAGGATGAACCCCGGGTCGAGATCCCGGTTGGCGTGGCCGTCGAGCCGCCGGCCGATGCCGGGTGCGACCGAATCATCGACCGTGGAGTGACACAGGGCGCAGGTCACGCCGACCTCCCGAAGCCGACCGTCGCGGACCGAGCCCTCGAGGCCGACGACCGCGCCGAGCCGGAGCAGCTCGACGGTAGTGGCCGGATCATCGAGGTCGGCCGTGGCGAGGATTCCCTCGGGCAGAGCGTCCGCATCGACCCGGAGCCCGACGGCGAGCGCGGTCCGGGGGCTCACCCCGCTCTGGATGACCTCGTGCATACGCAGGGTGTCGGTCCAGAACCGCTCGCTTCCGAACGTGTCGTGCCGGAAGACCTGGCGGCCGTCGAGGACCTCCGGGCCGCTCTGGTCCGAGTCCCCGCAGCCCATCGCCACCAGAAGTGCCAGAGCGACGAGTGTGGTCCACGTCGCCATCGCGACGAAACGGTGTGCCGACGGAATCGGCACCGGAGAGGTCATGTGCGTTGCCTTCATCGTTGGATCTCCTTTGATTTTCAGTGCTATCAACCGGAAACCCGTAAAACAATACTTTTCTAAGTTTTATTTTGTTATTTGTGTTTCCGTGGGTTCTGCGGTACGAATGGGCTCATGAAATCAGAGGATCGAGCGGACGGGACGGCGACGCGCGAGCGGGTCCTGGCCCTCTTGCGGCGTGGTCCGGCGACGGTGGAGGAACTCTCCGGCGCAGTCGGCGTGACGCCGAACTCGGTTCGGGTCCAGCTGGGGAGCCTGGAGCGCGACGGGCTCGTGCGCCGGGAGGGCGTACGGAGGCGTTCTCGCAAGCCTGCCTACCTGTACGCGCTGTCGCCGGAGGCCGAGGTGTCGTTCTCGAAGGCCTACGTGCCGTTCCTGGCGACCCTGCTCGAGACCGTCGCCGATCGGCTCGGTCCCGACGCGACGAACGAGGTCCTGGAGGAAGTCGGTCGGAAGATCGGGCGGGAGCAACTCCATCCACACTCCCAACCAGAGAAGCGGCTCGGTGATGCGCTGGAGCTCCTCGGCGCACTGGGAGGCGCAGCCGAGGTCGAGCGACGCGACGGTACCGTGCTCATCCGGGGGCTGGGCTGTCCGCTCGGCGAGGTCGTCAAGCAGAATCCGCGGGTCTGCGTCGCCCTGCAGAGCCTGCTCTCGGAGGTGATCGGTGTAACGGTGCGCGAGTCGTGTGAGCGCACCGAGCGCCCTGCATGCCGCTTCGAGATGGAGCTACCGGACCGCGCGGCCTGAGCCACCTCGTACGCGATGGGAGCGCCGCGGCTCGCGAGCGGAACGTCCGTCGACGTGAGATCGAGCGCGCGCGACCACGACGTCGGCGCCGCCGGCGAGATCGATGATGGCCCTCGCCTCGACGTCGCGCGACGCCGGGCTCCAGTGCGATGGCACGTCGTCCCACCAACCCGTGTGCCGCTTCATCACGATCTTCGCGATGTCCTGAGGCGTCACGTACTGGATGTTGAGCAAGGGGTGATCGGCGTAACGCTCCGGCCACTCGAAATCCGAAACGACCGGATCCTTGCGCTTGCCGCTGTTCAGCCCCTCGAGGGTGTGATCTGAAGAAAGCCCT
>JAULKQ010009990.1:0-12673 GCA_032356285.1 Smithsoniella earleae | reverse complement strand
AATTTACAGCGTGGATCGAGGATGGCCGAAATTGCTTCTGCGATAGCAATCCCATCCATGAAGCGCGCTATTACCTCACATCAGGTCAACACTTTTTCCGAGCGAGTGTACTTTGTCAAATAAGCGATGAGATTAATCTAGCACCGACCGAATGGGCTTTCATAAGTTTTTGTGAGCAGTGGGGTTTCTTGAGATGCAAGTGAGTGACAGGCTTTTTGAACAGAAAGCCCCAAAAGCTTCAGATGCAGACGTAGATAGCTTCTTCAAGAACTCATAGAGCAGTGGATAGCTGAACATGGGGCTATAGTTCGAGAGAACAACGTGAAACACTGCTTGGCCAGGCACAGGAGGATGGAGAGTAAGGCCAGAGTTCGCTCAAAACCATCCGAAAAACATGTCTGTTGCTGTGATTTGAGGGTTTTTTCTGTTTTCTTTGAGGGAGTACAGCGAGCAAGCTTTGCATGTACGTTTTGCTATCGTGCAGGACTAACTCCCGCGCATGCCTGCAGGTAGACAAGTTGACAGCGAAACTGCAGACCGAACTCTGAGGTATCGAGGCCGTCTGGTATGCAATGAAGCGGATTCACGACGCATCGGGCGCCTTAGGTCAGTCCTGCAGGAGTACCTGCCGCCGAATGTGCTTGACTGTGTCCGCGTGCGCTCCGTCTGTGTCGAACTAGTTGCGTACAATGTGTTTTTGCGTGAGAGTCGCTCGTTAATGATACTACTACTACTACTACTACTTCTACTACTACTTCCGAATTCCCTATCTAGTAGATTAGCTACGAGAGTACACTCCTCTACATGTGTAAACCTATCAGCCGGTGCCCATAACCTCCCATACGTCTCAACGCTTAACAGAATGAACCTGTGGCCCTGTTGAGAGTGCGTGCGAGGTCACTCAAGAGTACACTATGTAACCGACAACATAAGATCTCAGACAATTAAATCCGAAAGGGTTTGGCGCTTTTCCAACAGCCCCTTGCCCCCTCTTCTTGCTTGCTGCACTTCTCAGGGTGGCACTAGCTGGATGGATGGAGCACTGAGACGTCAACATTGAGGATGTCATTGAGGGTCACCACAAGCACAAGGACATCGCCTCTGCTCTCGTATCCTTCCGCCCCTGGCTGGATGTGGGATAGGTGAATGTGGTGTGGCTGTAGCACCATGTCAAGCCCTGCCTTTCTGGCAGCCGCGCCGCACCTGATTTTGGATGAAGTTATGTCGCGACGACAGACCTGCCTACCTGTTTATGTAGCAACAACTACTTCTACTTCTACTTTCAAAGAATACAGTTTCTGTACAGCCAAATTGCGCTGGAAGTCTTCAGTGTCAAAGCACGTTTCCGGGTCGTAGGTGAGAAATTTGAATCCAGCTGTACCGCCCCAAAAAGCTTTATGCCGCACCTTTAGTTTTAAGCAGGCGTGGTTGTGGCTGTGCAGTGCGCGAGCCACGATGCCGCGCTGTTTTGGGCGCAGAAGGAGCAGGATCACTACGACCGGATTCTAGTGGACGCGCCGTGCTCGTCGGACCGGCATGTCATGCAGGCAGCCAAGGCGGCTTGTGGCGCGAGCGCGCCAGCGCCATGGTCTACATCAAACTGCAAATCTCTCGCTGCGCTGCAGGCACGATCCGTACACCGCGCTGTTGTAAAGCGCTCCAGCGCTCCACAGACCCGCTCCAAAATTACTAATACCGTCGACAAGCCTGAGAGAACACGCCATGTCGCCCTGGCCCGATAACTGGGCGAGTTTCATTCCCATACTATAGAATGTTTCCTCGTATGCAGACGCTTTAAACAGCTTTGAATAGCTTTGAACAGCTTTGAACTCATCCGAAACGATGTTTGTCGGCTCAATCTAGTAACTGTGCCTAGCTGAGCGGTCTGTGTTGGCTATGGTGTGAAATTTTGGCTCGCAACGCTGTCGAGGTGACGGGTGGGAAAGAGCACATAGGACACATCAGCTTGATAGCGAGTATATTTTCCTTTGCGTTGTGAAATAAGATTTCGGCTTTTGAGGTGCGCTGTGGCTGAGTAACTCCAAAGCATTTAGAAGCGACTCTCGCTCAATGTTAAGAGTGCGTGCGAGGTAACTCAAGAGTACACTGTATAGACGACAACGCAAGATCTCAGACAATTAAGTCCGAAAGGGATTGGCGCTTTTCCAACACTCAGTCTAGTAGGTCCGCACCAACCCGAACCAGAGGACGAATCCTGCCAGTGTTCATCCCCGGAGACGATGAAATAGTCAAAAGAGTATCTTGTCATTGATATCTACGCTGTCGAATGGCACAAGTATGTTCAAGCGTGGGAATATTGGGCTGCCATTGAACTTCAAAATTAAATTGCACAGCTGTCGCGCGTGACCCAGCATTTCATAACGATTTCATGTGACGCTCTAAAAAGTGTACTTTTTTATTATTATGAGCAGAGTATGCCTGAAATATAGCGATGGAACTGGAGAAACTCCATCTGTCCGGCACCAGGGGCTGTCCGGTTAACAGGCCAGGGCGACATAAATCAACGTAGTCGTACCCATCACTTCCTGTTCTTCGTGCTGCGAATGAAATTTTGTGTGAGCAATTTTCCCTCTGGATCTGTCTGACTGTCGATTTCAATCACGATTTGCTACCTATTGGTGCTCTTTGCTTGGTAGCTTGTGTTGATGATTCCGCAGTTGGAGGCTCATGAATCCCGAAATGAATTTGACTGTGTTTCGTTTCCACATTGTATTCCTCCAGATTTTGCGCAAGGCTACTTGAATTATTGATGACTAAGCCAGTTGTCCTGTGCTGCTGTTTCAGTGTGAAGAACAGGTATCGAATAGATTGAATCAGATGAAGGGAAAAGTATCCCAGGCACCAACATTTTATTTCCATTTCCACATGGATCAGTGACAGTCTATTTGCTCTTTACTCACTGTGTGCATGCAGTCTCTTGGTGCTAGGGTAATACGACCAGTACTTCACACCATGGTACAGAAGACCTGACTGATGGTGAGGTTTGGTGTTCAGGTGAAGTTGTTAGTGGCTGGATTGCGCGCGCTCAAGCCCGGAGGTCGCCTGGTATACAGTACTTGTTCTATTTTTAGCGTGCAGAACGATGATGTTGTGCTAGAGGCCGTTCGCAGAACCGGCTGTGCGGTTGTTGGGTTATCCATCTTCGCAAAGCAGCCACAGAGTGACGAAACGCCTGGCGCGGTAGCGACGGAGTTGACTTACAACTCACCGACTGGAGATTGGGATCCTGTGGATGCATGTTTGGAGAATTCAATCATTCATGGGATGGAGAAGACAGCAACCGGGTGGCAATGCCTTCCTGACAAGACACGATATGGCCCCATCTTCTTTGCAGTGTTGACGAAGCTGCAAGAGACTTCAGAAAAGTAAGATTCAGAGTGTAGGAAAGTTATGTGAACCCATGTCTCACGGTGGCTCTAGTATAGGCGTGAACACGAATGTAAAGTAAAATGAAACGACCAGGACACTTCGACTCTTACCCCACTCTCCAACTGCATTTCTTCGTTCAGTTCAGAAAAGGATCTGTAATTGTCTGGAACTCGAGCTTTTCCAGCTCTGAGAGTCGCATGTGTTAGAAGTTGAGCGACTCTGTGACAATGAATTATTCTTATGAATTATTATGTAGAGCTTTTGCAGGTGTCACCAAGCATGCTCAACATAAACTTCAATTACTAGCTATGATTTGTGTAAAATAGATGTTGCATACAGAAGTCGTGCTCGCCAAGCTTCCAGAGACGTCGCTCACTACTTTTTTGGAGTGGATGGTGAGCGGTATCAGCAGAGTGATTTTTCACTCGACTGGGTAGAAATCTGCCAACAGGTTGCGCGACTTCTTAGAACCTTCGAGCGACAGTTAGCAATGCGAAACAGTAGAGTAAACAAGTTGGCAAAATATTCAAGCTGGGGCGGAACAGCTCAGACCTCGCCTCGGCTTGAAATGAGCACACGATTTCTGAAAGCTCAGGGCCCAAGCGTTCAGCGCAATAATAGCCCACAGACAACCCATGCGCGAATTACAAAGTAAAAGGATGTCGAGAGTTTATAGTGAAGTTCATTTTACTGGCTCACTTGCGGCATCAATAGCATCTACTACCCATGCGTCAATCAGCCCGACAAGTCCTTCCCGGGGGAAGCTATGTTCTGAGGCTCTTGCGCCCTCTGTGCTCACAGAGAGGACATCGACAGGCAACGCAAGCCTTGAAGTCGACGAGATGAAACAGCCTTGCCAGGTGTCAATATCGTGTAGCTGGGGAGGGCGAATCGTGACTGGAACCCCGTGAATTCGGCACTGGTCCAGCACTAGCTGGCGAACCGTTCCCAAAAGCACACCCTCCTCTGCTGTCACTATCCCATCATCTTGTATGACAAAGAAATTGGAAGTCATCCCCTCGTATACACATCCGTCTACATATTATGCATGCCTCTTTTGTTTGCATATTATGTACTATTATTCGGGCAACTGAATGGGGTTCGAAACGACAAGTTCAAAAGCACTGCCACAATTGACTCAGGGCTCGTAGTTTAAGGAGGGCAACTATCGCACCGGGAGTGGACAGCAGGATTTCATTCACGTCTGCAGGCTTCTCGCTTTCAAGTTGCTCTCTTGCTCTCACCCATTCGCTATCTTTCGCCTTAGGATTATTTCGAGGACTCCCTTTAACCTATGTGCAATTTTCGTCATGTTTGGGTCATGCTTGAAGTGTGCCGATATGTGCGCTCAAGCCTCAACTGTACGCATTTGCACGTGCGCAACATCTGTGCAGACGATCTGAGGAGTGATGAATGGTGACTAATTTACTCAGGTGATTGTGTCGTGTTGTGGCAATCTTTATGCCAAGTTGGGCAACCTACCAGCGCTTTCACCGGTGCACTTGGTCTGGGCGGCAATACGGCAGCATGAGCTGCCAAAACGTGCCCTCTATCGTCCCAATGCGCAAGCAGCGTGAGTTTTAACTCATCATTGCATGCATATTCATTTTGGAAACTGCTAATCACGCTTGCCAATGTGTCAACAACGAGAGGTCTGAGAGCCTTGGAATCCCTGAATTCCTTCGGAGCTGGAATCGAGTTCTCAGACATCAAAGCGGCTGAATCCGCAAGTCGCTGAATATGTGCAGAAAGGTCAAACACTTTGTTCAAGCTTATTGTTCTCGCTGTTGTGTAAGCCCCTGTAAACCGGGTGCAACTCTGTGGACAGCGTTGTTCCGCATCAGCCAAAGTAGTTCTATTTCAACAAGGCCTTATTCAGTGGAGTCATGAACACCCCTTTTCTATTCGAAGTTTGTATGCGCGGAATGTATCCAAATCGCATGAAGCTGGGGAATCGTGCACGTACCTCGGGGTGATTCTCTGAGCCAGTCTGCAGCAGGCTGCGATGTCTTCTTAGTATTACCGTTAGAACATATCATGAACATGTTCCGTTTATCAGCTGCAAGTCCTGAACTTAGCCAGTCAATGTTCAGGGCGTACCAAAATGAGTCAGCAAATGAGTGCTTGGTGAATCGGCGCCAGGTTCCCAACATGTGCAGATCTATTCAAGGTTGCCCCAGGTAATCCATGAAACTGTGGGAATGCGATAGAAATCGTCATCTTAATTCATCCATGTCCTCATTCCAATACCAAGAACTGCTTGACCGCAGATGGTTTTGTCCATGTTCGTTTGAATTCTTGGCAGACATGCCATATTCCCCCTGTGTACGGGCACGTGATGAAAGCGCGTCACCTACCATGAATGGAATCCCGGCGAATATTTGTTCTCACATCTGTGTAGTTACTGTGGACATGGAGCGCGATGTTATCGTGGAGTCGTGTTTATAACGGCAACAAGGTAAACTACCAATGTTCTTGTGTCAACATTTAGATAATGAATATAGCAATATTATTCAAAGTGCTGTGGAGACATCAACCTGTCTCGTTCGATTACCAATCGCTTGTGCTGCAGGCTAAGCGTGTTCACCTGCTTCTTAGTCCTCTACAGCGTAATGTCCAGTTCTTGACGTCATGCCAACTCAATTCATGCCAACTCAAATGAGAAAATATCTTGTGCTCAAGGAACAACATGTTGATTTACTCTCGCAACATCGTGTTAACCCATATCGATGTAGGGGAAAGATGCAAGGTGTGTCACCTCGAACAATGTATTGTAACGATAGCGCATCGGAAATGAATCCGCATCGATTCTGAGTGTTTAACAGATACACATGATGGTCAAAGGCCAGATCATGACAAAGGACTTGTTCACGATGCCAAGGGGCATGCAAGTTCCCTTAGCTAAGGTTGCAGACAGTAACAAAGCCAATTTGTCGCATACAGAACCAAAATTTATATTGTGCGCGCGGTGTTGAGAATCGAAAAGCACCAAATCCAGTATAATCGGAGTCACTGTTCAACCATAATCATATATTTGCATGCAGATGTTTGCGGTGCTGTGTATGAATCAATGAACAAGTGGTTACATGTCGCATAGCGACATGAAACTAAAAACATCATTTCATCCTTACACGATTCCTCAAACCAACCATAATCCTCATTTGCTGGGTCAACGTACTGACGGTTGCGCCTTGAATCTTACGCTCACGGCTACCTAGCGAGAAAAAACGCTGCACCAAGACGGGCCTACAAAGACCCGCGCGCGTTGTGATCCGATGGAGTCAATTCCTCGGTTATGTGCTGTCAAACATAGTCGAATGTAATGTTCTGTATTCCACACAGTCAAAAAGATGCGTCAGATCAAGATTAACATCGAGTGCTACCTGATATGTATTGGACTCGATACCAAGAGCGCTCTTGCTTGCATGACAGTGTCTGGTTATGTACTTAACTGATCATTTTCTCTCTCAGCATCTTCCTCCCGTACAGCTCATTATCGCCAAGATCCCCAAAACCGTCATCTTGGGCATATTTGTTTGGAGATGACTCTGATTTGTCATCTTGTTTCTTCTTTTTGCCTTTGTTTTCCGAATTTCGGGCCTTCTTGCCTTTCTTCGGGGACTTCTCTTTCTTTTCTCTGGCAGATCGCCCCTGCTGCACTGTAGGTGGAGGACTTTCACCAGAACCATGTGGAGATTGGTCAGGGACTGGAACCTGATCAGGGGCATCAACTTCGTCTTCAACCTCTTCAGCACCTTGTTCTGCCTTCTCTTCTTTCTTAACAGCTTTTGACCCTGAAGACGTAATTTGGCCGTGATGACAACCCCTGAGAAAAACTTTTTAGAACTACACTGGTGCCCATTTGTTTCGAGCATCACCTGCTGTACTGGACTTGCTCCCATCCTTAGAGCCTGACTTCACCTCTGAGTCACCTTGAGTGTTGCTTGGAGAGCTATCTGATTGTTCATCTACTCCATTAGACTGCAAGCAACTCACCAGATAATCACGATTTTTATTTTATAATCAATCAAGTGCTGTAGTGTACATTATACTTCCTCTATACTTCAAGGACCAACACAAAATATTGCCGAAAGGGCGACATATGTCATGATGCTGGTTGTATCATTCTTTTTAATGCACAGGGAGTGTAAGGTGTGATTGCGTGCCTGAGCTGCAGGAGGATCATCTGAATCTCCGACTTTGTTGCTAGGACCTTTGTCAGTGTGGTCGCCAGGTGGGGCTGTACTCGGTTTGGTCTTTTTGTCTGGCCTTATTTTAGTTGTTTCAGATGCACTTGATGTCGAGACAGTTGTGGGAGGGGTCTTATTACCCATGACACCAGCTTTCCCAGGGGCCATATCTGATGTTTTCTCCTGGTACATACCTGCACATGTCACCAGAGCATTGCTCGATGCATTGATAATCTGACTTCTTGAAGTTATGACTAATTTGTTCGTACAGTTACATCTAGGCCTGATTACAATGAATCATAAAAAGTTTCGTTATTGCAAGGCATACATATGAGGTGAGCTGCCTACATGTGAATGGGGGTTTAAGTGCGATACTTTGGTCATTACTGTGAGGTAATGCTAGAACAAAGTACATTCTAGGCCTGGGTACATGTTGAGACAGCCCCTTGGATCAGAGAGAAGATTAGCAAAAGATGGTATCATCAAGTAATCAGAAGACCGATAGATGTTTCATCATTTCCAGGGACTGCCAACATAACACAATCAAAGGACACCCACCATTCCATGTGTAAGGGAATCAGCAGAACGAATAAAATAACTCCATCGTAATCAGTGAACTCGTTTATTGGGAGCTACATGAACAATAGGTAGCAGGATACCACGCTTCATGGCTATGTAGGGCATATAAAAGTAACGTTCAGACGTTACTGGTTCAAGAAGAAAAACCAAGCTCACCGCGGACTGCAAGCTCGACTCTCCATCTCCAATTATGTTAACGCTCCGCAGTCTAGAGGCTGTAGCGAATGTAGATAGGAATGACTCGAGATTCATGGACAATGGTCAATAAACCAGGCAATTGAGTTCACGATCATCGAATTGCGGCATCGACATGACTGTAACGTGTTCCGAACACGCTGTGAAGTGAATGTAGTGCAGGGATGAATACATGCTGCTTCTGACACTTACGTCTATCTTGTGCTGACAGACCTGGTCACAGATGTCGGATGCCTGATCGAGTTACTGAGTCGCAACTCTAACATGAAACGGGTGTCGCCAGAAGTTGACATGTTCCGGCAGAACAGACGTAGCGGAGAACAAGCAAGACGCAAGATTATGATATTGCGAATGGCACTTGAGGAGCGCACCAGAGTTCATGAAGCGCGCACTTGGGGCAGTACTTGCCATAAGGACTATCAACAGCGCTACTGCTATGAGGGATCCTCCGATACACAGAATGCGTTTAACATTCAGTTCTCTTCGGTTCCTTGCCTGAATGTGAGAATATGAGGGTGTGAACTTGAAACGTAAATTCACGATGTACAGGCAATCATGAGACCACTTGACCCCTAGAACTAATGTAACAGATAATTTCGCATGAGTACAGAGCGCCATTTAATTGCCATTGAGACATTACTTGCACTCGACTGACGGTTACAAACATGAGAGTTACGTGGAGTACCTCGCTTAATGCCCCAGACTGTAGATTGAAAGAATTAGTAAAATCATCCGACCTTACTTGGTTTGTAATGAGATGATACATTTCGGAGGCCATGATTCCCAGGTAAGCAGTCTGCACACAATTTCGGGTTGTCACATTGCTTGACAGAAAGATGAGTCTAAGTACTCGAGCAGTAAACACATTTACAACTAGGAGCATCTTTTCGTGAGTTGGGATGGCCGTGAACGAGAAAGAATCGGTCTTATCAGTCTTGATCGGTGCTCTAAGAAAAACGCTACGAGACAGGTACAGTACAGCTGATCAATTTGTCTGGCACGGACAGGATAAATACAAAACTGCAAGTACGATACGATCGGAGGACGGACGCAACACCTGTGCTAAGCAGAACTGATCAAAGGGCTCCTAGAACCCGAAGTCGGATCAAACGCAGCTCAAACGCAGTTTTCAAATTCCCAATGAGCCCGAACGAAATCAAAATGAACTGAACACGAAGATGAGAATAATTCTCCTGCAAAACGCAATTGCGACAAGTAAGTCAAGTACTGCTCTTGAGTCAGTCACACAATGTAACAAGCTCCTTGTGTTCAACGCTCATGTGAATCATAATCCCGACGCTTGTTCTGTGCATAAAATTGTGTCTAAACTGAATTTATTCCACATCCAAGTGGACATTGAGCATGGCCACGCGGAACCCTTCTTCCCTCGTTCGCACCCCTCACTATGCATGGGGCAAGCCGTGGACAACGCGTGAAGTAGTATGACCCGGAAAAAATGTGTTCCCCCCCCCCCCCCCCGTCCCCCCGCTCCGGGTCCACAAAGGCTGGATAATGATGAAATGGCATGAACGTGGCAGTATGTAATTCCTACTCATTCTCTCGGTCACAATAGAGCTGACATGTTCATCTGCTTGATTTTTTTTTGTGGGTCAAGTCCACGAATCCTTATCAAATGAGCTCACTACATCGACGTGGGCGCGGAGTATAGGGCGTGGCTTCCAACAAGGAGCACATGACCCCTCTTGTGATTAATATGTAGAAATGTACAGTTGAGTCAGCTGCCTGTCCTCTGGTATGATGCTAGGACTTGCACTAATTGCATTTGTAACATATGGACGCGGAGGCAGAAGCCTACGTGCTCTACGATGACGAATACAACTATGGGAAATAGGACTCAACATAGGGCAAAATTGGATGGAAACCCGGAGGACTAGGGGAAGGTAAAGAGGAAATCACGGAAGAAACTACACAAAGGGTAATCAGAGGGATAGAGGACCCATATCAAATTAACTCGTAATTACATTGTATTTCTGAGTTTTGGCGCATACCAAAACTTTTGATCGGTTGCAAACATCCCTGTCATGCTGTTTTCTATTTACTGCATTTCAGTTGAGTAAAATCTCAGAGTATTCCTGTTCTTGTATATGTTTGCTTTCTGTTTCAGGACGAGAGTGGAAAGCATGCTGTCGCGTTTTAAGCGTTTTTACTGCTGCCAACGTGTTTACAATATATGCACAGTTAAATTCACATGACCATGCTGAGGTCATTCACACCATCAGGAAGGTGCAAACGTGGGACTTTGAGTTTTGAGACCTCACGAAGTGAGTGTACGTAGCATCCTGGTGCCCAGAGCAGTGCCAGTGACCTTAGGGAAAGCCGTTATTCTCCACTGAACTGCACCCCTTCCATGCACCTTTCTTTCTGTGACTACTCTGTCAGTACATCGATGGAGGTAATGCTCTGGAGGTAGCCATGATTGACATGTCCATTCGGCGAGTTTGGTCATTGAGCTCCGAGTAGACAACACATTGTCTCGGAGAACTTCTGTCTCCGTACGACGTACGACGCTTGATGGTAACAAAATTCATTCGACGGTAACATTGCTGCCATGGTTGAAGAACAAAGGAGGACGGTAGCATTTTTCAACATTACAGCATGTGGCAATCTTTCTAATCAATTGGACTGTTCCAACCTCATCACCTTGAATCCATGCACAGAGTTCTCCCGAGGTTACGGAGTTCAACTTTCACCTAGCTACTCGTACAACTTGGAAAAGGAATCCTATATTCTGATACGACATCACACATTTTTGCTCTGATTGTTATCCTTAAACATGCCCAAGACTGCTTAACTTAACATGTCAACTCCCCAAATTTTCAGCGGCCAGAGTGATTGACGCAGTCACTCTCGACGAGAAGTGATTGGCCGTGGCAACGTTAGCCTGAGTGACTATGCTCCTCGGAATATGCAAAGTTGAGAAAATAACTCCATAATGACAACCCAGAATGAGAAGAGCACACGTCTTCCACAGATACTACACAACTATCAAATATCCCTGAAACCGACCCCGATCCATAGGCGATATGTAGGAGATACGTGCACTTCTGATCCATGTATTCCAGTTGATGTATACATCCACTATGTCATGGTAGCCGCCTAACATTCGGTGACAACGGCGGCGCAAGTTGCAGCAGCCGGCGGTGGGCTTTCCTGAACTGTAGTGCTATAGTGTAGCACATGCATACCCTTGATCGGTTCGGGTAGTGAGTACGTGTGCATGCGCAGTCGCAACAGATGAGTTTATGCAAAACAAAGAATCAGTCGAGAACTTCGTCGCATGGGTGACAAACCTGCTCGCGTGTTATGGCAGTGAAGTGGCGTTCGTGGTGTTGTCGGAGTTGAGAGAAATGTTATAAGTGCGAGTTAAGGAGCAAGCTCACGGCTTGAAACCGAGAGTCGGGAAGGCAGCGCTCTGCAGCGGCCCCCGCTGCTTTACCAAGTAAAAGTGTAAGTGTTAAGAACGCTGCGACAAGTGAACAGACTTGAAATTGGCACATGCAGTTGTCCAGCCAGGAATGTACATGCATGTAGCCAGGTCCAGCCTTCAGAAAACACTTTCAGGAATCGCCTGTACCCTGGCAGTTTTAGAAGGATTTCAGGCGAGTGCTGTAAGCAACTTATGCCATCGACCAACACGGGAATATAATGGGGACTACAGTGCAACAAGCCCGCGGAAATCAATGCAGGGTCAGCGTGAATTCTGCTGTAGAACATCGTTGTTGGATTATATGGTGTCTTGATCATCGCTTGACTCTTAATTACCGCTCGACGCCGCGCGTGACCAAGTATTGTCTTACGAGGTCATAGACCTGCCTGAATGATGTGACTCTCTTGTCCTAGTACAGGTAGCTTAAACCTCATCCACGCACCCATAACCATGACTACCTTCTAACCTGTCGCTGAGATGATGTGTTATACTTGTTGTGCGTTCAATGTTTCCATTCGAACAAGTTTCAGTGTGTCTTTCGAAGGTGGGGTTCTGACATGTCCATGTAACTACATTGCTACAAGAAGGTGAGATTGACGAGGGCCAACAGCGGCATGATGATAGCCGCTAGAACTCAAATGTTGCAGCAGGACATCGATGGTGTATATTCCCAGTACAATCAAGATACCAGCGTGCTATATGGTTCAAGTTATGAGTGCTGTTGATACGCTGACGTTAATAGAAGGCGAATTATGTGTGAATAACCTGTTGCAGTAACCCCTCGAGCTCTAAACTTGCTTTATCAGAAAGATGCCTTTTGCGTCCAAAATAATGCTCCAATCGACGCGTCCATCGAGTCATATCAATATTT